>JAJHUR010100430.1:0-23447 GCA_027495735.1 Lutjanus campechanus | reverse complement strand
AAATTACATACCACTTTTTCAATAATACTACCCTTAGAAATTATTTATAATTAGGTTATTAATTAGACTGTAAAAAGTTTATAAATGATCAATAAACAATCATAATCACATTATAACACAGTTTTCATACGTTAATGTGGGCTCACTGTTTGGTAAGATCCGGTTACTGCTTACAACTAATTAATTTATAACTGGCAAAAGGGAGTCTTTTTGACTTTTTGACTATTAAGAGATGCTGATGGTGGTTAAATGCTCCTAACTTATTGCCAAATATCTGATGAAGCTGACAGGTCAAAGTGCTGCTGATAGAGAAGACAAAGTAAGCAATTAGATCTGAGGCTTAACAGCACAGATAAATGTGGGCTCACTATTTGGCAAGTAACAGGCCACTGTTTGCCCTATTTATCTAATGATGTAGCAGCAAATGAATGCTTTGAGTGTCTAACCTAATTAGAAACCTTATTATACACCTTTTATAAATCATTTATAAACCTAGTCTTATTGTAAAGTGGTACCAAAATGTTAAACAAAATTAGCAACCTGTTTAGCAATAATCTCCCTGAAAAGTTATCCAAAGGGGGATGGCATAATGCCCACAGTTACAACTGCATATTAATGACTGCCATTCTTAATTACAGTTATTAAATATCTATCCATTCTGTAGCTTTTACAGTAATATATTCTCTCAAGCTGATTAATTCAAGTGAGAATGAAAGTAAGGGTCATTAAATGGGGATTAGAGTTATCTGGGCTTTTAGGATGATGATGAAAGTAAGATAGTTTTTAAAGATGAATGTAGTGTATCCTTTTATAGTGAAAACCTACGCATATTTTGCAAAAGATACTCAATTATTTACTGGTTTGGAATTAGGGTCAGAGCTGTGCTGCACTTTGATCAGCTGAGTTTTTAGGGCAACATGGGTCCTAAAGGAGAACAGGACAATGACTAAGCCTCTTTGACAGTATGTAGGCTGCAGATAGGAAAGACTGCCTCGTGGCCTCTTTAACAAAGCATTTATCGGTTATAGCCAGGCGTGATGGAGGGTGAACCCAAGTAAACTCAGTTCATCCACCTCTTTGAAATGAGGCTGAGAGTTTACTCACCTATTTTCAGATCAACGGTTTCAATCGGTGAGGGTAGACGAGGTAATTAAACTACAGTCTGCTCACAGTTTAACCACGTCTGTATTTACCACGGCAGCCTTGGTTATTGTAGTCTACACTGTAAAATGGGATTTTGCCTGTTAGCTTGTGAGTATAACAAAAGATTACTTACGTTGTTTTGATAACACAAAATTACTAGATTACACAATTACATCATTTCAACTAAAATAAATGTTAACTTGAAAATCCACATCTAACTGAATTAAGGCTGAATGTTGATTGGTTGTTGTCATGTTTCTCTTTTTATCATCAATCATTTGTTAACTGAAATTATTTAAATTACATTTTTGCTAAGCATGATTTTAAATGGCTGAGCTAAATGGCCAATGAGAAACAGATTTTGACATTTAAACAACTGAAAATGGACTCAAATAAATGTACAAATATAAATCAAATGGACCAAGACTTAACACAACAGACCACACTTCTTATGCTGAAACTGATGTTTAAGTTCAAAGAACTGCAGGATAAGTTCAACAAATCAATGAATTACATTTTAAATAAAGAGACCGTTTTAATTCAGCTGAAACAAGTTCAAACAGCTATCATAAGCAGTTCAGTCAATTAACAAATCCAAATCAACTGAATTAGGACAAACATTCACACAACAGGGGACAGTTAATCAAGATTAGGAGGAGATTAGGAGAATAAATTTGATTTTTTTTTCACTTAGCTTAGATTTCATAGCTGAAACAAGATGTTAAGATTTTACAGTGTATAAAGTTGGGAACTGAACAGTAAGAACCAAGTCTGTACAGTCAGAACAGACATCCGATTTGAGAGTTTAGCAAGTTTGTCTGTAAAAATATGAAGAACCAGTGGACCAGACTTTGACTCTGTGTCAAATCATTCAGGTCAGTTGTGTACCGACTTTATGATGGAAATGTTCCAGACATGGTGCTGTAAGCACTGTTAACTCCCCTAAGCTTGTTGATCTGTGGCCTCTTTACATGATGCTGCAGATCATTTGTAAGACACAGTTGAAGTTAATAATGATGAACTGGACTGAACTGTACAGCAAGTCTGTCCTTTGTTGACATCTTGGATTATAGGTCAATATGTCACTCTTAGAGTCCACCCTTCCTCTGTCTGCGTTACACACTGATACTTAGGCTACTAATTAGATTAACGAAGGGAGTCAGCATAGAAAAATAGCACTGAGGCAGCGATATGACACGCTGTGTATGGACGTGTGTAACATGCTCTACAGAATTTTACAGCCTGTCAGATTTATATAAACACCATCTAAGTATGACTTCCACTGACAAATCTCTTCTTTCATGAAGCTCATGAATTCGCATGTGTGTGTTCAGAGGAAACCATACTCTTTTTGCGTCCAAGCTCTCTGCTATGAGTACCACCGTAAACAGTGCAAGCATACAGTCCATATGATGTGTGGGATGTATGGAGTTTGCCATTTGCTTCCCACCCTGCAAAAAGCTCAAAGAGACCACGAGTGACTATTCTCGGCACATGAACACACCTTCTTTTTTTTCTTTTTTTTTTTTTTAATCAATAAAGGTCCAGACGGGACTAAACCACAGTCTCTAGTGTCACTTTGGACTCACACTGTGTGTCCAAGACAAATTTATATGTTTAAAGTCTAAGCCATGTCTCCAAAAATAGGAAAACGTGACCAGTAGCACACACAGTTTTAAGTTCTTTAAGATACTTTTTTAGGCACCAAAAAAAGATTCACTTAGCATCTAGTCAGCTCTTCATTGTGCTTTACTCTTCTGTGCTCCTTAAGGTTGAAATTTAAGCAGATTTGTATGGCTAAATAAAAACACATCTTCGCTGCAGTCTGCGTTTGTGGGCACAATTGATTAAGGTAACTACTAAATCGTGGGAGGACAGAAAATGTATGTTCTCTTCACCTTTCATATCTCTACAAAAATTCAGACAGACACGTGTGTTTTTATATATACATATGAAGACACAACATCCATCAGAGCTTTGAGAAGGAACATGATACAAAAGTGTATTTAAGCATATTGGAGAAAATAAGATTGTGCAAGAAATGGAGAAATGGATTATTCTGGAGGAAAAATTTGTGAGATTTTAATGGATGTTTTAATTTTCTTTCCATCATTGGAACCTTCTTGAAATCAGACAGACGCCTTTCAAAGCTTCAAGTGGCGAGAGTTAAAATATCACTTTAAATTATTTGTGTATAAAATAGCAGCTTGACTAATAATAGTGCATGAACCGCACGTATCCTAACATATCATAACATGTCTGCCCCATATGAATGAGGGTCACAGAGCTCAGACTGTCTGGTTTGATGGTCAATATGAGGTCAGATGGTGTTGGTGGACCAGTATTAGTGTTGACAGTTGTAGAGCACGTTCACATACCTATGCACAACAGATCACATACAGCCTACTTTTAACACAGGACACTTCCTAATCCCATTTGAACACTTGCTGACGCTGGGCCCTGACGGCCCTGATGGCCCTGGCTGCCCTGACCTCTGACCTGAATACTGCACACTCATATTCTGAGTCAATGGTTCTCGACCTTTTTTTAATTGAGGTGCATCCCTGCAGCCTAGTCCTTCATTAGCACCACCAGTCATATTCCAAACGTGTAAATTCAAACTGATTTTAGATTTGCACTGTCAGTGTTTAGGTTGCGTTGGTTGCTTACATACAAGGCCTAATGGTAGAAGCTTTTTTTAAATATCTGTTACTTTAAACTGACCATTTAAACATTTACCATTACCTCTAGCTAACATTTCAATCATTTTACTTTAAGCCATTTCAACTGTTTATCCGTTAGCCTGCCTTTAGTTTTAACACTTCAACCATTTCAACTTTGATCCATGCTTTTGTTTCCAGCCACCTAGATTATTACAACTTCTTCCTAACTAGTCCTAACTAGAGGCCGGAAACATGACCACATTCCCCCTTATTCTCGCCTCACTGCACTGGTCACCTGTGGTGTTCAGAATTGATTTAAAAAATTTTGTTGTTTTGTTTTTAAAGCACTGAGCGGCCTTCCTCCATCCTACATCAGGGATCTTCTCTCCCCTTACACCCTTCCTCGTGTGCTTAGGTCTACTGACCAGCTGTTGCTCGCCACCCCCAGAGCAAGTCTTAGAGGGCAGTGGGGTATTTGCTGTAAGGGCTCCACAACTGTGGAATACGCTGCCTTTATGAATCACACAAGCTACCTCAGTGTCCTCCTTTAAAACTCTTTTAAAAGCTTACTTTTATAGGATGTCTTTTAACTGAAGAGTCTCTTTGTCTGATGCCTTTGCTTTTACTTCATTAACTCATTTATCTTTGTTTATTTCTTGATCTCACTGATTTGACTCTGTTGTGTAAATACACTGTATACACACTTTATTGTTGTTGTTGTTTAATTAGCCTAACAATTTCAACTGTTTATGCATTACCTTTAGCTAACTTTTCCAACTATTTATCACATACTTTCATTAATATTTTAATGATTTTTATTCATCACTTTTACAACCTCAGCATTTTATCAATACCATTAGCTAATCATTACAACTATTTGTTAATGACTTTTAGCTGATATATTTAACCATTTGTCCATTACTTTTAATTAACTTTAAAAAAAAAAACATTTATCTGTTACTTTTAGCCAACAGTTTCTCTGTTAACATACTAAATTAATATGTAACACACTCTGATTCTCAGTTTTTTCAAATTAGTTGAGCAGCTTACACAATCTGTCCACGTACTCCCTGGCAACAGCATGAGTATCCCCTGAGGTACGAGTACTTCTGGTTGAGCACTGAGTTAAGTGACACACTTCACAAGCAAATCAGCATAAGGGCAAGTCTACTTGTGGTCGCATGCGTGCACACGACACAAACAGCTATATGTGGTTCATAGATGCTCTTTATCTTCTCTTGTGTCTTTGATGGTCCACAGAAATGTTTGATAAAAACTCTGCACCGTTGTCTGTTACGGAGTTTTCCATTTTCACCTGAAAATTAATTTTGTGTGTGATTCAGTTCTCTCTCTCTTCTCTCTCACAAGGAGCTGTTGTTTCACATGAGACTCTGCTGTGAATCCAGTTAGTTCAAAATACAGTGAAAAGACTTTAAACCAGAGCTATGAGATTAGAGCTGTCCTCTGTCTGGCTCTGAACGTTTGATTCAAGATCTCCTGATCTTGCAGGCTGAAACTGAAGCTAATGAAGCGTTTTTGGATGGTATCATCTTGTTAAATCCCTTCTCGAACCCTACTCTTTCTATTTCTGTTCTCCTGTCCTGTCATCTGGCATCTCTAGTATATCTCTTGATTAAGACGTACTTTGCAACAGCTTTCAGAGGTGCTTTATGAATATATTATTTATAAAGAGATCACTGTTGTTTTTGCTGTTACATTAAAATTAGATATTAAAATAAAACCCCTGCTCTGTATTTACATTAGACATTTTAATTCAGTCAGTATTCACAGGCCTCCCCTCTCCCCTTTGATTCAAATTCCATTGCATGGCTTACTGGAATTCATTTCAAATGCAACTAATGATTTTTCTCATTCATGCAAACACATTATGCATTTCCATTTCCTATCTGCTATGCTTCTTTTAGCTTTGAAGTGCAAAATCCCTTCAGTTTTAGCCTAAATCTTTTTACTTTCATGGAAGCTGGCACATTTCTTTCATATATGGATTTGCCTGTAGTAAACATATTCATTTTCATTCTATTTGATTAATAGGATTTTTTCATTTCCATTTAAAAGCAAATTCCAATTATCACTCTGTTGTTGATTAAATATTTAAGAATATGTTGCTTTTGACTGAGGTGCTTTGCTCTCAGTAACTTGTGGCTTTATTTTACCAGCCTGTCTTGCAAAATGGTTAAAAATGATCATCGTCACCTTCACTAGAGGCCATTTTCAGGAGGGGAGGAATGAGCCTAATTTTATATTTATATATATATACATTTTTATTTTTGTTTCTGTTTTTCATCCAGGCAAATATTGGCATCCTTTCATTGCGTTAATAAATGGCCGATTTGTCCTTTTAATCGTCGCTGCAAAAAAACAATTCTGTTTTTGGTATCTTTCCAGGGATGCTGGGAACTTTCCTTTGTGTGTCATTGTTATGTAAGACTTTAAGAAGCTGGCGTGTTGAACTAATTGTACGCCGGGAAGAATTCTCTGAAGGGCAGACTGACCTGAATCTCATTTCACAGGCTTACGTCGTTTGTCGTCATGAAGCATTTTTCAAAACATTTTCAGGAACTGTCTTGTGCTCCTCCTTTGCAGAGCACAGATACTTAGGAAAGATTGTATTTTTATTCCTTCCTATTCAGTGTATTTATCCATGTAGTACCTGTCAGCTAAAAGATATTTAACTCAAGTTATTCAACTCTGACATTTTTGCAGTTGCTGTAGTCATTTTAACCTATTAATGACTAGTCAGTAAGATTTTTGATTAACCAAATAAACAAAATAAAAAAATGTTTATTTGTTTGTTTTTTGTTTTTGCATTTTTTGATAAAGCTCTTACTTCCATATGTTGTATACTAACCCGTGTAGTCCATTACTTCTAGACATTATCAGCTGAAGGAGAGGAAGGGGTGCAGGGAATACAGGACAATGCATTTGTGATTTTATACCGACTGTTTTTGAGTTGTTATATCATTACACTGCCATGTGTAATAATTACTACAGTTTTAAGTATCTTTATCTTATCTTAAGTATCTTTAAATCTTTAAAAATACACAAGGAGTCCTTGTAGGAGAAAACAGTCAGAGGCTCCTGCACAGCAAACTATTTCAGTATGATTTCTGCTGGTGCTGTGTCAAGACACAAATGCCTCATCTATCAGCATACTGAAACTCGTCATTTTGCATTTTTGGCACTTCCATTCACTTGAGGGGAAAAAAATCAATCTTCTGTTTTGGATTCTTCTGTCTCTCCATGCATTGTAGGTAGAGAGTGTTATCCCCTGGCTGGCACTTTGCCAAACTATCCCCCATTTCTTCTCAAACTCCTCAGCGAGTCTCTAAAAATTGGGATTACGGTGCATAAATGCAGAACTTCTCACAGAAAAGTCATAGCCATAAAATCCTGTTATTTTTCGCCTCACAGACTGAGGCGAGCTGTGAGCTCGGCTACGTGTGCAGCAGCAAGTATGTGGGTGTGCAATTATTAATATGCCATATTTCATTTGAAGCAGGAATGAAAACATTGTGCAAAAGCAAAAGAAGGAGGCAGTGGACAACTTAGCTGTCCTGCAGCCATTATAACAGAGTCAGAATGTAAAACAGGAAAATAAACATTGAGATTCATGTCGCAGAGGACATGCTGAATACTATTTGTTGAACCCGACCTTAGCTTTTGATGTAACATGAATCAGAAATGAAAGCAGGGACAAAATGAGAAATAGGTGATTTTATTTTCTGAATGGGGAAACTTGTGACTCAGTGATTGTACATTGTTGCATCAAAATCCATCCACACAGCGATTGTGTGCAAAAAACATTCCCTTTCTGTGAAGGCCTGGCATGATTGGTTTCGATGTTGGTGAAAGGAAAGAATACTGTTGCTGCTGCTGAAATTGAACACATAAATCACATCACATAAAGTTTAAGAAACAGAGAAACAACAGAGAAAATGGGTGCAGATGTGACCTTGGCTTTGTTAGAGAAACAGCAGTAATGTGGATAGTTTTTTACTTTTTTAACAGAGATCCTACCTTAAATTTTAATATATTTGGGAATGAGTACATAGATTCCACAATCAAAATTACATGCCTAGCTATGCCTAGCCTATATTTTAGCACAAACAATAGACAGAGTAATAGACATATATATACTTTTTAATTTCCAATCTTATTATTATAGTACTTGTATCAAAATATCATTGGCTAGTACTATAATATAATAGACTCCCACTCCGTTCTCTAGTAACTCATCATTATCTACTAGTCCTCCATTAAGAATTATTAGGGAAGTACTTAACAATTAATCAATGATCAAGTTGTTCCCAATTCATTTCTCACTTGTTTCTTCATTAACTGATAGCTGGCAACTCTACAAGATTTGATCAGGAGTTGCTAACTAACTAACTAACTAACTAACTAACTAACTAACTAACTAAGAAAGTTTTGTATACCTTATTGTAAAGTTACGTTAAGATAACCTGCTGCTGGCTGTTGCCTCGTGTTTAACGGACAAACATGAGAGTGATACGATCATCTCTCTGCCCGAAAGCGAATTCGATCAAACAGAAAACACAAACTTTAAACAGTGAAACAATGAAAGTTGCTGATGTACAACAAGCAGAGAAGCAGACTTTTCTGCAGATCTTTTGTGGCCACGTTAAATTATACATACACACAAGCTGCAAACAGGTTAGAGAAACATAAGATTGAGGAGGGCTCTATAAGTCTCTCACTGAGGAGACTATCACACCAGCCGAGATGAGCCAAGAAAATGTTAGAAAGTTACAGAAAGCTGAACTAACAAAGTGAAATGAAACAGGCTTACCCTCCTGCCCTCCTCTTTGTCTGAAGATAAAATAACATACAGAGCAGAGAGGAAGATAGTTAATTTCTTAACAAATATCATTAAATTGCTGTTTCATCTGTCATCCTCCTACTTTACAGTCTAGCTACTCATTTTATGTGACTTTAACCCCATAATGAATGAATGACATTTCATTTACTTTCCTCATTATTTACACTTTAATTGATTACTCCCTCAGGGTGCAGTGAACTGTAGTTTAGCTGCACTGAGAACACATGAAAACCAATTTATTACATAATGCTAGGAACGTCTACATCATACATGGAGTGTGGGAATCAAAAAGGAGCAAGATTTGTTCAGAAATAAAGAGATAATCACATGGACTCAGAATAAACTTGACCTGACAAGGGAAGCGTTTGGTTTTTCATCCTCGAAAACTCTCCCATCACACTCTGGGATGCCCACGTAGTGATAGTAGTCGAGCCAACTGCTCAGAGTGGGTGTAGAGCAACAGAGAGAGGTTTAGAAAGACAGAGAGGACGAGAGACCGCAGCAGTGAAAGTGAGGTACAGTAGATCTGAAAACAGAGGGATGGGTGGATTGGGTGAGGTTGAAACAGGGAGCTGGATCTGTAATCTGGGCTTTAAAGCTTCCATTGGTATTAAGGGAGGACGCTTATTAGATTGGAGCAGTGAGTGTTTTCTCCTCAGAGGGAGAGACTAATTGGATATCACCAAATCAGAGAGCCTGACGTTGTCATGACACAGGACAGGAGAGCGGAGGTGGATGATGCTCACACGGGCTCGAAAGCAGTGGAAACAGCATTAATGGCAATTAATAGATGCTGGTGGTGCTGAGGCAACCCAGAGACAGAAATACACACTCATATACATGCAAGCACACACAACATACGCTGTCATATAGGCTACTGTTCAGCTCATAGCCTCCTCTCATGTGCACACATTCTGCTGAGGAAGGAATAGGAGAAACATGTACAGTTCAGGGATTCATGTGTGTCTCAGTGTGTTGGCATGCTTAACACGTCTGAAGAATGAATGCTGCTGTAATTAGATTCCTCACTGCCTGCATATCACACAAATCTCCAGCAGATGAGCAGAATTGCTTGCAAATTAGTCTACTATACTGCTGCAAAAAACCCGTGGGGGAACCAAAGGTGGGAGCAAAAGGGCAAAACAGGTGAGGGTGGGTGCTGCGTGTCTGAATGCAGAGAAGAGCGATAAAAGATTAAAAGAAGAGGGTTGAATGGAGGAGAATAAGGAAGCAAAAGGTTATTCAGTGTAGCAAGTGCTCAGAGGCATATCCCTTAGAGGATTTGCACACTGGCACGATAAAACAAAGTCACGCTGAGGGGAAATTAGTCCTTTGAGTTGATGGGATGTGATTTTACGTTCTGCAGTGTCACACGGTCATGTTTCAGTCTTATATACCAGCGTGAAGAGAGCTTTCCTGCAGCTCTGCGCATCTCCGTTCCCTTTAATTTTATATTGTGCACATGTTTCCTGAGTTTTCTCGTTGCCTGCAGACCTGATAAATGCTGCATTTACTGCTGGGTTGGAATGAAAGGTAGTGATACATAAAAAGGGAAAAGGCTTGTTTGTGGCTGTTTTTTTTTTTAAGTTTCAGCAGCCATATATTTACTGTATTAAAAAAAGAGACCTTGGAGAAAATTAATGAGTAAGCTGCTGTTTCATTACTGACCTGTCAATGCCACATATGTTTAGCATTAGCAATACATGTACTGCTTAGTACAAAAATAAGAAATTACTTATTTTGCCGCTATACACATTATTCCTGGGAACTTTTAACAGGAACACCTGCTTATAGAAGTAGTATTGTGTTTAACATATTTCCAGAACACACACATTTTAGTGCATGATGTCTCTCTCCACCTTCTTTTTCTCTCTTACACAACAGCACACAGACACGTTTGGATCGCTTACAGTGCTTGTTTTTGCTGTATAACTTGATATACAGCTAATGAGCAAGATTAATGCTTGTTTATTTGTTTACGTCTTCGGTTGTAGCCCATAAATTCACAATCTGTTCAGCTTCATTATTCAGTCCCATGTGTGTACGAGGCAGGATATGCTCCTGGCTAGCTAAACATTCCATCTCCAGCTCACAGTGTAGTAATGTACTCATTAATACTTAACAAAGCCTATAACAATGTGATGCTATGATTGCTGCTTTTAGGCAGTCATTAAAGCCCTGAAAGCTGAGGAATACACATTATAGATTCTATATGATGTGAGTTGTGATATAATAAAATCGACACAATGCTGATCATTTTAAATTAGAAAACAAACCCAGTGACCTCAAAGAGACCTGGAGTCTGATCCATGAGGGCATCTCTCTGACTCAACAAAGAGCCGAAAACTCATTTCTAGATATGACTGAACTGAACTATTCAAACAAAGTAATAATAATAAAGCAATTCAAACCAGAACAGCAGCATAGCTGTGCTTTTTAAAAAATAATTGGTTTCCTGTGACATTTTGTATAGTTTGTCATACTATTTAGCGTAATATCCAAAAAGATGCTGCCTTTTTTCAGCAGAACCTGAGAGAACAGATTCAAGATAACTGAAATGTTTGTAAAGTCACACAAAATAATTATGTAGAGATTAAAAATGACAACAAAGAGGCACAAAGTGATCACAGAGACACTAACTAACCACAAAGAGACACAAAATAACCATAGAGGGACTCTAAATGGCCACAAAGACATACAAAGTGACTACAAAGAGGCACAAAATGATCAAAAAATACAAAACACAGCTACAAAGCCACAGAACAACACACAACTAAAAAGAAACACAAAACAGCAACACTGCAAACTTTGTTATTTTTTGTGTCTATTTCAGTCTTGCTCCTTGTGACAGGGTGGCCTTTTACATATCTGTGCCCAGGGGCCAATTGTCTCACAATCCATTCATAGTTACACTAAAGGCTTCATCAAATCTGCTCCTGCTAACTCCCCACAGAGTCTTTTACCGCGGTAAAACTGAAAAATATAGCTCCCCAAACCTCACATTAAAAATGCTTAAAACCTTTTGTATCATGGTATCCATCCTGTGCTGTCTTTTTATTAAAACAGCAGCAAGAACTGGAGATCAATGCATCCATGGGGATATTTAGTTGTATATTTGTGCAGTTTGTCAGGTGGCTCAGAAGCAGCTCTGCTACAGTATATTCTGTTTCCTATACACAGCAGTGAACTTAGACATCCTCCTCTGCACCCAAATCCCAGCTGTGGAGCCAAGGTGGAAGTTTCACTTTAGTCCCTCACCCACTCACGCTGTTGCAATGTGCAGACACACAACAGCAAAGAGAGATGGTGTGAGAGAGGGGTCCTGCAGAGAACCAGGGAGAAACAAGAGACAAGCTGGGAGGGGAAGACAGAGTGGAGCAAGAAAGAGGAGGGAAGAGGAAGGGGAATAAAGAAGAGATTCTTCAGCAAGTCTTCAGACGGTGCTCCAAGAGAAGAGAGAAAAGAGGAGAAGAGATTAGGGAATAGCACGTTCCACCCCTCCCCAGCTACCACTGTCAAGGCTAATATCTCATTACTAGTCTTAGCTGGCGGCTCTCAGGCAGTCAGGGAGAGGTCAGGAAAGCTCCAGAGAGACAAACTAACAGTGAGCCTCTCATTGAGCTTAATAGCATAAAAGTCCAGAGACATGGAAAGACTCTGTGGGATGGTCTCAAAAGAAGGTCCATGAGGAGATGCTTTCATAAAGCTAATTGCGGGAACTAAGGAATATATAACACCCACTTGACTGTATGTATTCATGTTGTTTGAAAGTGAACTGAGACGCCAAAACTTGTCAAAAATGGACACTTTTCATGCTCATCTTACTTTAAGGAGAATGTTTGGTATTTCATTTGGTTTGGCAGGAGAGGAGAGGAGGAATTAAATTTTAAATGAAGACTTACATTATTGGTACCAGATCCTGGTCCACAGGCAGAAGAAACAAACAAACATAGAAACCAAAAAAAGAAAATAAAGGAGTGGTCCTCATAAAGTATAAACTCACTCATTTGAATAAACGCTACATCTTCTAAATGCATATATTCATTGTTATGTTCATTTTATGCATATTTCAGTCTAAGCTGAAGCATTTATATTTCACTGTAATCGCTCTTTTCCACCTGCAGGGGGCAGATGAGTCTCACTCAGTGGAGCCGGCTGTTCAGTGCTGCAGCCGTTATCTGATGAAAACATCTGCTGTAGTTTTTGGTGGCAGAAAGGGTGAAAGAGGACAGATTATTGAGGTTTCACACACCGTATATCTGATCACAACTCATCACACATACTTCATGCAGTCTCCCAAACAATATGATCTGGGTTTTAGATGCAGTGAGAGGCCATCCTGTTTGCATAATTTTCAATATAGGTCATGATGTTACATTACACTGTGCAAACCTCGAACTGACGGTAACATCTAGTTCTATCTTCAAACTCCACATACTGTAGGTGACCACAAAGGTGCTTATTTAATGTTTATAAAAACTCAGTGGAACTGTACTGTACAATCAGCTTATAAAGTCTTTGTGCTTTGTTATGTACCTGACTAATGTAAGTTCAATATTTATTGGTCTTTCAAGTGTGGTTTGTTTTATCAGTTCATGGTTTGTAGGTCAGACTTCTTTGGTTACTGCTGCTGAAGTTCCAAACTGTACACTGTAAAACCTTGCAACCTGGCTGAACTTAAAGTAGAAACAGAAACTTTTCAGCCCTCTAGTGTTTCCAAGTGGTGTTATTGTTACGCTGTTGTGGTAAAGACAACTTGTGTCAAAATCGGTTTCCCTGTTGATATGCTCCCCCTTACCCTACTCTGCTATGCCAAACCACAACCATCCCATCAACTGCGGAGGACACAGCCATGAGAAACACTATTTGATGGGGGAACTCACTGCAGCACAACACCGGATTAAGTCAAAGTGCTTTGGGAATAAGAGAAAAGAAAGAAGGATGTTCAGTGGAAGCATTGAGGAATCAACATTTATTTATGAAGATAATTTAAAGCAAAAAATGTTTATTTTCATTTTAACAAAACCAGGAGTCACTTTACAGCCACGTTATGGCTCCGTGAGGCTGTACTTGAGCTAAATACTTGCATTCATATGCTAACATGCTCACAATGACAGTGATAGCATATATTTAGCAAATATAATGTTTACTGTGTTCATGTTTACAACATGTGAAGCAGTTTTACAAGAATAGGGGCACAACTATCATCATGTTTAACATAGTTTTCATTATTACGTGTGAGTTAGCTTAATATGCATTAAAATACACCTAGCAAGTTTCCATCATGGATGTTTTCTGTAAACTACAGGAAAAGAATGGCCTCTGGTTCCCAAAAAAGCTACGAACTCTGCAAATATGCTAATTGGGTTTCTTTAAAAACTTAATTTGATCAGTTTTCAAATCAAATCAAATTTTAAGTCACAGACTTTAAAGGACCAGTGCGTATGCTCTAGTGACAACTAGTGGTGAGCTTGCAGATTGCAAAAATGCTGTCGCACTTTAGCCTTTAAGTGAACCTACAGTGGCTGTATAAATCTTTTGTAAAAACATGGCTTTGCAACATGGTGGACTCTGCAGAAGAGGACCTGCATCCTCTGCAGATATAACAGTTCATTTTAAGATAACAAAAATGCAGCAATTCTTATTTTCAGGTTATTATGAATGAATACATGAATGAAAACATACTCATGAATATTATATTCAATTTCTACCACATTCTGCCAGTACATGCCTGTAAATCTTACACACTGGACCTTCAAGTCAGAACAAGTAATTTTTACAAGCACCTAAATCAATCTGAAGAGGAAACCCACAAAGTTTTAACTTGAAATTTAAAAAAAAAAACTTTTTTGCTTCCTAATAACATCTCCAACTTACTGGTAAGAAACTGGCTACTCAGCACTCACGATTATGGAAATTCATAACACGTCCTGCCTTGGTCATTTGAGGATACAGCTCCTCTAACGAGGTTGTACCTTTTTTCTCTGGGAGTGTGCTACCCTAAAATAAGATGACAGCTGAGAGAATGTGAGTCTGAGAGAAGCTGAAGGGGTTGTTGGGTGCAACCGGCCGGGCCCCGTGGCTCCCTGTCACTCTGTACCACTGCCTGCCTGCGTGTCACTAGTCAGTTTCAGACGATGTGTTGGTTCAATGCTTGGCCAGTTGTGTTAGTGGCTGCATACATGTGATTACACTGACCGCTTTTGACAACCACAAAGGGAGGGAAAAGATAGAGGGCTGGGGTGAGGAAAAGATGGAAAAAAAAGACAGATAAACAGAGGGAAATGCACAAAAAGGAAATAGAGCAGGCCATTAAACGTGAAACAGAAGAGAAAAAACACCAAGTAGATTAACAATAAGGTCTGGTCACACCAGAAAGTGGCACCACAAGATTAATCAGCCCATTTTAGCAAAATATTTTGTTCTGGAGTCTTAGTGAAGCAGCGTCTACTCACTGGGCTAAGTGGTGAAGCACTGTAGCACTATAACAGCGCCAGCATCTAAGTCTGAGATGCTGGTGCATCTTAGAGTTGCATCCACGCTTTCCAGGTCCCGTCCACTCAGCTGACCGACTCAGGCAGGGCCTGACTGTAAATCATTGCATGAACCCCAGCTTTTAGTCACTGAAGCGACTCGCAAGACAAAAATCACATGAGTCACGTGATGCATGTAAGGTTATGTGTCTTTCAACTTTTAATAATGTTTTGGTTTCAAATGGGACATGACCCTGGTTTCCTGGGCGAGAGTCCTGTGGTTTTTGAATTATCCATCCACCCCACCTCTTCCATGTGTGGAGTCTCTGTACTATATTGCGTCTCATACATCCTGAGATGGGTACACTGAAATCACTTGAAAAGCCTGGTGTGTCGCTTTCAGTCGCTCATGGGTACAGTGCGCATCTCTATGAGTCACTGAGAGACGGTAACAAAACTTTGGTATTTCACAAGTTGTGAATGAAACTGGGTTGGAGCTGTCATGTTGTCCATCATACAGGTTATATACAATAAAAGACATATTTGTAACATTGGCTTTTTATGGTGGCCTTTTGTGTTATGGTTACTGTCTTTAAACCATTCCTCTTTTATTTTGGAGTTTATACTCCAACAGAGGAGGTTGAATTAAAGTGAATGGTGCAACACAGCTAAAAAACCATGATAGCTTCCTCCATGGCTCACCGTTCCCCTAACTGTCAGCACTATCAAGATTTGCGATCAGTCAGTGGTGCTCATTCGCAGGTCCACGTCCACTTGAATTGAACTTGACAGGAAAAATTGTGAGCAAATCCACTAATCGTGGCGATTCCACTGGAATGAACTGAATTTGCCACAAAATTGCACAGTTTGGAATGCTGGTGTGACCAGGCCTTCAAAGTAAAACTCCCAAAATAGCTACATATACACATATCCATATGGTTTGCAGCCATTTACGTGTTTTGTCTGGCTGTTCAGCTGTAAAGTTTAAGTTTAGAATTCCAAAAAAGCCCGATATTGAGTCCAAGACTTTGGGTTTTGTATAATTAGCAGGAATACATAGCCAAGAGGAAAAGATGCAGAACAACAATATGAATGAATGGCACAGATGTGTTTTAAAAAATGGAGGGTGGGGGTGATAAGAAAGATATAGAGGGAAAAGGAAGGGAGAGATTTTGTTAACAAGGCAGGTAGAAGGAGAGGAAAAGAGAGTGCATATCTGCTTCTTATTTATAGATAAGCAGATTGTTGTAGTTACTGTGTTTGTGGTCATGCATAACAATCATTGTGGGGATCTTAGTTGAGGAAATTCCTCTACCAATCTCTTAGATTGCTCTCCTCTGTGCAGTCTGCTGTGCTTTCATATCATCTGCCTCTCATAAACGCAGCCGCTGCCTGTGATCGCTTGTTTGTGCTGTCTGTTTGTGAATTTTGTCTGATGCTGTGCATTTATGTGAGTGAATGTGCGTATGTGTGTGTGAGATTCCTGACAGGGGTAGGTGGGCGCTGGTCAAATGCCCTGCAGGTCAGTTTGTTAGAGTTGGCACCACAGAAGAGCAGTGGGGCACCAAAAGTAAATAGCACATAAAACGAAGAAGTTGGATAGTGCTCTTATGAGAAATAGAAGAAGATTATACTGAGCTATGCAGCAAGAGGAACACATACACACTTACTCTCACACACACACACGCAAATGTGCAGCGTCTCCTGAATTAACCCCAATTATCGACACATTGAGGACATACTTAAATAATTCAGCCTGTGTTTAAAATTTAACAGCTCACATGTCAATGCCAATAACATCCTTCCCCGCAAATAAACAAAATACTGGCTTTGCAACCAGGATTGTCGAAAAACAGAAAAAGCATGAACGTTTATTTGTGTGTTATCTGTGTGTGTTACAGATGAATTTAGAACAATCTAGTGAAACCTATCACTGGAGATTAAACCCAAAATTATGCAGGACTCAACCTGATGTCAGTCTCTTGCACCGAGGCAAACTATTTCCTAATTGGAATTATATGTACTTATGTGATCTCTGTGTAATCACAGGTTGGCTGCAGCAGCCAGAGATTACAGGAGGGAAAGCGGTGAGAACGCAATGTTTGTCTTTGACAGCGTTCAGCAAGCTGTCTCTCTTATCTCCACCACCCTTCAGTTTGATAGTTTGAAGATTTGTCATTGCGAATGTGAGAAGTTATTTAAACATGATTACAGCTGGAACAACGAGTGGAACACAATCTTTGCAGAGTTTGGAGAGAAGGATGGGAGTGTATAAATATTATGAGTCATTTATGGTTCGAGATCTCAAATACACTTGATTCAGCCAGAGGAATTAGCAATCCATAATAAACTTCTACTCAGTCATGTATCACCAGGAATTACATTATGTAAAAGCTGTTCTTTATCACCACCATTGGCTAGCATCACAAACGTGCACTGGTTAGCATTGCATGTGCTTTGGAATATAGGAAATTCATCAGATTGACACACGGGTACTTTGCAAAAAAACAAACAAAACAACAACAACAACAAAAAAAACATTATAGCCTTTTGCAGGGATAGAAAACTGAAGATTCAGTAGATGTCACTGCACTTTGGAGTACAGTTTTCATATTAAGCAAGACTTATATAGACATGTCTAATAAATACTCTGTGACCTTGCCAAAACCTGAGTGTTCGTGACACCTTGATAAATTAACTTGATTTGTCTGCTGTCATACACCCTCAGTCTTCACCCTTCCAAGTGGATCAATGACCCAACATGTTGAGCAGACACTGAGTCAATACACAGTTGAATCACCAGATAGCATTACATGTGTTGTCTGTAAATAACCTCCTGATAATAACCAACTATATAATCTGTTCTGAGCTTTGCTCAAAGTTGATAGTCATGTTACTGCTGCTGCTAAACTGTAACATTAGCCTGTGTTTGTACTCCAGCAGCCTCAAATCTCAGTGTGAAGGTTTTGGTTATTAGTACAGTTGTTTGCGGTTTCACTGTAGTTTCTTGCATGCTTGCTTTTTGTTTTTAAGTGCAACATGAGGTTCATACAAGCCGGTCTGTTTTTTTCCCCTGTAGCAGAATCATAATATGTGAAGCCAGACCATTCTCCAGTGCTGACACAATGATGTGGAGATATCACTGATTACGTAAGACAGAAAGAAAGCACAAAAGCAGGTTTTCCAAAAATATCAAACTATTGCTTAAAATCTACACAGCTCAAATTAAAACAAATAACCACAATGCAAGACTATGCAAATCTATACAGTCACTCTGGGTTTAACAGGTCAGCTCTGTTGTCTTCTGTTTATGCCTTTACTTTTCCCACTGATACCTCATGTTTCTCACATAAGCCAAGTGAAATTATGTTATTAGTGACTTTTTTTGTCCTCCATATTCCAGAGTATGTTGTGGATGGAGGTGGTGCTGGTGGAGAGGTGATGAGAGGTGAGGTTGAGTCTAAAGTGGTACACGAGCCTTGTTCACCACACGCCTACACAGTATGCGTGGCCTGGATTTTGTTTTTAGGTGATGAGGCCAGGGAGAGGAGCCAGAGGGAAATAAGACCTGATGAGAAAAAAATCCCCCACTGCCTTTCTTTTTAACTGACTTCACAAAAAGAAAATCTAAGGAAAAGTGTGTCTGTGCATGTGAAAATGCACAGATTTACATTTAAAAAAAAATCATCAACAATAAAATGCAGACTTGAAGATGCATGTGTCCTGCAGGTTTCCAGAGTTATGAAACACTCATATATCCACATGAAGTTTTGGTTGACGCTCACATGGCAGAATTCACAGCCGCAGGACAACAGGACCATCAGGGGCTGAAAGAGGGAGGACAGTCCTGAGTAATGTCTGTCCTTCATTCAGTCTGGCAGGATCTCCCTGCATCCCACAGCAGCTTACATCACATGAGCCACTCACTCCTTAATGTGTTTTAAAATAGAATGTTAATCACTGCAATAACCATTAAGAAAATAAGACATAAAAATAGCAGCAAAAAATGTCTGGGCTCACCAGTGAAGGTCTAAACTGTTTTTGGGAGTTGTTGTTGGATGAGTGTTTGTCTGTGTTCTGTCCGCTCTGACTGACAGAACCACAGAACAGCCTGAGGTACACCTGCTCAACCACTGAGGGAAATACAAGCCCAGACAGGTTAGATTATGTGTTTTTACAGACATTATTGGGATAATTTACACATTTGTGGCTGTGCCATCATTATGAAATTTGTGTACCTCCCTTCACTTTTTTCACCGCTGTGTTAACTCTCTCTGTTTTCTCCTGCCAAATGCTCATTCTTTCCTCCCACTCCTCCCTCTCCCAACCACATCCTGTGCTGCTTCTACAGGCACATCTCTTGTTATCGCAACGTTCCGCCTCAATAGAGTCCAGTAGACGGGAATGAGACCTGAGGCCTTGGATCAGACTTCAACGTGAGCCCATCTGTGGCTATATGGGATGGACTGTAGTATAAAGAGGGACAAAGTCTGAATCTGGAGGAGGTGGGGTACATGGATTTAAAAACAAACAAACAAACAAATACAGGACTTTCTCCCAGGGTCGTGTCCATTGTGAAAAACAAAATGTTGTAGGGTACATTGCATGTATGTTACATGCATGAAGTGATTTTCGTCATGTAACTTTCATCGATGTTTCATTGCGATGTGAGGTCGCATGACATATGTAACATAACGTAGTTACTGTAACCCGAAACATGGTCTTATCCTAAACCTACCCAGGTACTTTTGTGCCTAAACATAACTTACCAAACTGGGAATGTTTCACTGTGTTAATCACGTGTTAAAGAGGCTTTCTGGCTGCAAGTGATGCATTTGCCCAAGGGCACCATGTGCTTCAGTATCAGACACCGAGGGGCAGCGACAAATTGTCCATACATGACGAGTTGGGATGAGAACGGGTTGCAGGTCCAATAATTTTCTCCCTCCAAGGCCTCCAAGGCTTCCTCCTACCTAGGGTTAGGTACTAAACAACAGAGTACAGTTTCACGTTAAATAAATCGATTATTTATTTCAGTATCTGAGAGTCATCTGGGTGAGAGAATAAAAGTAGAATAAAAGTATAGAGAGAAAGAGAGATAGTGGAGTTACCCCTGCAGCTTGTTGAAATTACCCGTTGATTCCTTTGGGCATGTTGTGTCTGTGACAGGGTTTTGATTGGTCCTTCACACAGCTGCGTGTCCCACCAGCAGCGTTTCGGAAGCCAAGCGTTTTGGGCATCGACAGCTGTATCAACATTTCCAGATAATTAATTAGATAAGTTGCTGGTGAAGATAACAAGACTTTTTCAGCTGTCTTAGTTGACGTTGGCTTAGCATTTTTAGTAGTGTTAGCATCTAAAATTCCTGACCAACATGGTATTTAGAAGCATGTTGGCCCAGTACCGCCACTGGTATCGGTTTCAAATAAGAGCAGTACTCCTACCTGCCTCACCTGATTTGGCCTATTATTGCTTCCTGCTTCTGTACTAACCTTTCTCTTGGGTTCAAGCTCAGATTGACTGCAGGTGGACTCTGTTAGTCACAACCTGCATGCTCAGCTCCACCGGGTGTATCACATCCTGTTTTTCACTCTTTCATTTATCATTTATCTGGGATTCTGGCACACTTCACTGCTTATGAAAACATGGTCCTGGCCCTCTTACGTGCATTCATAACATTTCTTAAGAACCAGATATTTTGTTAGACCACGCAGACACGGGAGGCTGACGTGGTGGCTGGCCAGGACAAGACATTAACTGCAAAAGAGGTAGTGAGAAAAGGGAAAAGTACCGAAGTAGCGTGTAAGTAAAGAGAGGTGGAAGCACATGGGAATAGCAGAAGAAATATGACTTTAGAGATGGGCAGAGAGGGCGTAAATTAGAGAGAACATTGGGAGGAGAAGGGTGAAAAAAATCGACCGTTTGACAATTTTTTCCATGCAATCACCCTCTCCATCTTTTCTCATTCACGCTCCTGCCTGTCTCTAAGTTTAGATTCAAACTGAAGTCACAAATCCCCGCCACCCGCGTAAACATCTGTAAAATCTTGAAGAAAACAGTCTCTTATTCCTCTTTCTTTCCCTCCTTTGTGTTGGTATCTGCCTGTGGTAATCAGACATTAAATATCTGCGTTAGAGAACCAAACCGCTGCTCAGTGGTTACAGAGTTAACAGCCTAATATGACCACATCACTGAATATGTCCCAGTTGCAGTGCCAAAAACATCCAAGACCTCAACAACATATGCTTTCTGTCTCACTCACAACATCTGACTCCATCTCTCTGGATCTTTCCTCCTGCTCTTATCTGTCAGCGGGGTTTATCTCCATCTTTACGTGTGTCATAATGTTTATCTGTCTGTCTCCTGGCATGTCTAGCCTCCTATTCTGGTGTGTTTACCGTTGGTGAGGGTCTGCTTTCACACAGCTATTCACAGAGCACTCTGGCTGAGGCAAATGTGATGTGGTGTTACATAACTCTCAGATGAACACCATGGGGATGTTGTTCTGTCTGCGGGGCTACTGCATTAACTTTAACGTAGGTGTGCTAAAGACTTGCCAAGTGCACTAGCACTTAGCTTTATTTTGACACAGAATAACTTGCACCTCAAAAGAGTTCACAAATATATGTGTTTTTTACCATTTAATGGTCATTTCAAGTTGGTGGAACAAATATTGAGCTGTAATATCTTGTTGAAAGATTTATTGTGCTTAACTCAACCTGATTGAACCATTTACAACACTCAGATGGAGTACGTTTGGCCCAAAAAAGATCTTTTTCAGTGTGTAAAATTTAGTGGCATCTTGCAGACGCAAATGACTCACCTGTGAAATATGTAGGGGAACCTACGGTGGAAGCAAAACAACAAGAAAGGACCGTGTCATGAGCCAGTGTTTGTCCATTCTGGGCTACTGTAGTAACATGGTGGTGCAACATGGTGGACTTCATGGAAGAGGACCCACACTGTAGATATAAACACCTTATTCCAAGGAAACAAAAACATAATAATTCTTATTTTCAGGTGATTATACACTAATGAAAACATACTTATGAATATTATATGACATTTTGCCGATAGATCCTTCTAGCTGTAACTTTAAGGTGAATACAGCCTGATAGTAACAATCAGATGTGAGAACAAGTCATTTTTCTCAGGTCTTTGCACTCAAGTCCAAATTCAAGACTGACAAATCCCAAGTCAAGTCCAAGTCTAGAGCTTAGTTTTTGACAAGTCACAATGTAACATAGAGTTATTAACTGTTAAGCTAACGTTAGCATTAGCTTGCTAATTATGTTAATATTAGATATGACTTACCATTCTTTGCGCAACTTCAAATGTCGAACCAAGTTGGAAGTTTTGTTTCCACCTGCATGTTTCGCATACTGCAACTTGTTCTTTTCAAGTGAAGTCATGAGTCATGTTTTCTGTAAAATGTTATGTTACTAGTTTTACACATTACTCTTGCCATGAAAAGACCTGTGTAACTAAAAATATCCCTTATTTAATGAAAAAAAAGAAAGAAAAGCATGCAGATCGTTCAAAGTGTACTTTTACTGTACTTAAATGGACATTTCTATCAAGAGATTTGTAATTTAAAAATCTGTGTGATCAATTTAAAGGAGCGGAAAGGGAGAAAAAAAAGTGTTTTTCTGTGTTGGACCATTAAAGGGTTAAAAAATGTAAGAAAGTAAAGTGTCTGTGTTCTGTTGCTAGAATACCAGCTGTAAGACAGTGGACTAACATCTTGTTTTGTACTCAGAAACAGAGTTCATGGCCCAAATGAGATCACAGCTTCCATTCATGAAAATGAAAGAGGTATTTCCCCATTTCTATAATGGTCAGTGTAGTCTGCTCTTTAAAACAACAACCCAAGTATCAATGTCCATGTTTTAAAGAGACATACGGGGGTTAAAAAGCCAAAGTACATGTTGTGTCTGTTTGGTTGATGGTCCTCTTATATCAAGTTGCCATGCTGGCAAACGGTAGCAAATATTATCATGTACCTGCTATAAAGCAGTTTCAGCGTGCCAGCCTCACCTCACCCCCTCACCCCTCCTCCTCTCCGTCTCTCTGTTTACCCCCTGCTTGTTTTTCTCCTGGCCCTCCCTGTCACCCACTGTGCTCCTCAGTGAAGGCGTGGGAGTCGGGGAGAGAGTGAGCTAATACCCCGGTCTGATTAAACGGTGGAAAAGAGGGCTGATAGCACGAGAAGGGAGGAGAGGAGGGCGAGGGCTGAGGGGAGGTGGGAGGTGGGGGGAGGGAGTCGGTGGGTAGAAATGAAGGGGTGGGGGGAAAAGAGGTGAGTAT
>JAJHUR010100429.1:0-19484 GCA_027495735.1 Lutjanus campechanus | reverse complement strand
TTCCTGCACTGCCTACCACACATCAGCTCTGGTGCAAAGGACATGATGAATTTTATATTTGCAGCTGCGGCAAGAGTAGTTTGTTCTCAATAAATGGATAAAAAGCATCAACTACAGAAACATGAGTGTGATTCAAGAACAGAAAACCCAAAGAAAAGGCAGATGTACTTTTTGTACTGAAATGATTAGCAGGGCAACCAAAGAAAATCTACCTGCTCTTCAACCACTTTATTGGTCAATGGTGGAAAAAAAAGCACATTATCTCTTAATTAGTTAAAACAGCTATAATGTACTGACTGTGCCTGGTGACCTGGATGGGTGCTAATCAGAGTTACATGGCATTGTCAAGCAAATGAATTCCTGCAGTTTGACCATTTCTTTTCACACATAGCTATGACATATGTCCCACACTCGACAATAATAAACTAAGAGACACTTCTCTCCTTGTGAAAGTAACACCAGCGACTGTTCAACCAGTTTAATAGGAAGAGCATATTGATTAATCAATGGGCCAACCGACCAGAAGGTGTCAGCCCTAGCAATTAGTTAATTAACTGACATTTTATGGACTTGACAGTTAATCAATTAATAAAAGAAATAATGGACTGATTAATCGTTATGAAAACAGGTGCTAGTTGCAGTCCCATTCACACTTCAGGCCACACTTTCTCTGCCAGATCTCAATCTTGGGGAAATATTTAGCACTTAGTTAGCACCAAACTTCTTGCCAAAATGAAATAAATAGTTAAGATTCTTTAATATACATCATATTTAATAATCATCAGGCTAAAGACTTAGTGTTTCCTTCATGCAGTCCAGCAAAGGTGTTAGCGGGTCTGTTCAGCCTATAAAAACAGTAGCACTCCACGTGTCACTCCTGTAAAAGCCATTGGCCCACATCGTAAACCTGGTCACAGCTCTGGCATACAGGTGCTCTTCATCTGCAGGCCTCAGGTGTGTGTGTGTGTGTGTGTGTGTGTGTGTGTGTGTGTGTTTTTGTATGTGCTGACCTTGGTTTACATTAGCCCTCATGTGTATGCTTGTGTTTATTTGCTGGTGGTCTCTAATTGGTTCCTCTCTTCACTAATTAAGCAACGAGGTCCTTCATTCCTCGTCTCACCCACGCTAAGATAGATGGACTGAGTGAGTCATTCTCCCCATTATGCTCGCCTCCATCGGGATAACACCCACCCACCTTGTCATCAGCGCCGTGGCTCCTCACCTTGTGTACTGCGAGAATGCAATTTGTAATATTCTGTCCCGACCTCCCTTTTTTGCCGCGTCTCCTCCTCCCTTTGCTTCCTATCTGGAGATAATGACTTCCATACGTTTTAATATCGAGCGAGTGAACGGGGGAATGCTCTGAATAGAGGAGGAGGAGGAAATCTGTAGATGAGCTTCTGTTAAGTGTCTCCATATGCCCAGCAGCGAGCGCCTGAGAGAGGAGAGCTCCGGCCAGTTTGAAAGGAGGGAGAGGAGCCGCTTGGGCTGTTTGACTCCTCTCCGCAGTCTGATAATGGAGTGCAGATAAATAACAGAGCTGGATCACCCAACCATACACTTACACCTTTTGGCCTCCTCTGTCTGTTTGACTCAGAGTAATCCTATCCCTCACTTTCACCTCCAGCTCGGGGGGGAAAAGGTCTCAAAACCCATGGAAAGTCTGAACAGCTTAAAGAACGGGCTGAAGATACAGTAGCTTCCTGTTCGGGCCATCTGAACATGTTTCAATGCTTTCAATTTTGCTGGAGAAGATTTTCCATGCTCAGCGTTTCAGCCCAAGTGTGCAGCTGAACTGAAGACTCTTCACTTGGATGCCTCAGGAAGTTGTGGCTTTATTTTTTCCAAACAATCCTTCTTCGTAGCTCGCTTGAATTTATAGTGCCTTCAACCAGAAAAAAAACAGATTTCGTCTCCTCATTCTCTGCCCCTGTACGTCTTTCTGACTTGCAGGAGATACCACATTTTGATAAAGCGTTTGACACAGAAGGTGTGATGGATGAGTGGCCTTCGCTTTGTGGGACCCCAGAAACCAGTGGAAAAGTGTTGGGATAAGGAAAATCACATCCATATGTCATAACTTGGACAGGCAGGCAGACAGGCAGGAGACACAGTATGTCTCACAGAGCACCTATACATAAACAAGGACCTCGGGGCACTGCTGACCTGTCCCATAATACAAACAGACACCCGAACAATGTGTGAATACATCTGTGAATATCTGACATGTAGTATTAACCCACAACTCGATCGCTGATGAGATGAGGCCTGTTCAATAACCCCAGTGATCACCTTTAATTTGTGTCATCCTTAATCATGCGTGTCTCTGTTTTCAGGGTCCTCCTGGCCCACATGGAAACCCTGGTCGCCCTGGAACTCCTGGAGTGAAGGTACGGCATCGACAAATCAATACTTTCATGTCAAATGTGTGTAGGAATGAGAGGATCCAGACTATAATGACTTTTAAATTTTGTCAGCCAAAGTGTTAAAGGCACAATCCATGATCACAAATCTTAAACACAAGACAACAACTACAACAACAACAACATTTCCATATTTTTATCATAAGCTGTAAATAAAGACTTGTCTCCATTTCCTAGAGTGACCATATTTGCAAACCCCTAAACTGGGACCCTTAAGTGTACTGTGCATTCATGTATCATATGAGCTTGCATGCTCCATAGGTGTTTTCATCTGGAGCAGAGGATTTCATATGGATGCCATGAACATTTTTGTTGCTGGGTACTTTACAAAGGACGGAGGAAGCCTGCTGGAGCTCTTTCGAAAAGACTGACAGGTTCTGTCAGCAACAGCTGCAAGATCTTCCCGGACAAACTGGGACTTGTGGTGAAAAACAGGACATTTTAGTGCTTTACAGATATTTGTTGGGACGCCCAGCTTAAAACTGGCACAGTTACGGGCAAACATCAGCTGATTCATTTACGAGAAGGGCTCAGCTGTTAATTGAATCCAAATAAAATATCTAATTAAAACCAAACTCATCAGAAGAACGAACACTTAAGCATACACAAGCATGAGAAAGCAGATAAAATGAAAGAAACCATCTTTGGGGAAAATGTATTTGATGTGGCTCATGTCTCCTCTGTTAACATGTAGTGGGGCGTTTGGATCCACACTGCAGCCAGCCACTAGGGGGCGATTGTTCTGGCTTCATGTTTGGGGAGCTGCATGTTGTCCATCTTTATATACAGTCAATGATATATATATTTTGTCAGCAAAAAAACTAAAAACTGCTAAAAAAAAACACTTAATGAGCCACACTGTTGACATCCGCCATCATCACCATGTACTCACACACTGTAGTTTATTTTAACCCAATCCCACCTACGCTGCCCTGTAAATACTCATGAACCAAATGTGTATTAGTCTGTGGTTGAAAGTAACCCGCAACAAATACACAACTTACTCCTTTACAAGCTTCATTTTCTACAAACTACATTGTCCAACTGTTTCAGGAAACTACTTCAATAATCTATATATTTGTGACCTGTTGTAAGGATTTATGTCTTCAGTAGAAACTCACGGACTTTGGGGCTGGGAACCACAGACTGAGGGAAGTCTGAAAGTATTGAGAGATGGACTACCACACTGTTTGTTTTGGTCTTTTTATGGGATTTGAGAAAGAAGACAAGCACAGAATAACAGCAGCCTTTTCTGATGCTGTTAGTGGTTTGTTTATCTCAAGAATACAGCAGTGAAACAGATCTGTGTTTTCAGTTATGATGAACTGACAAAAATGCTGTTTCGTTTTTATATTAGTGTCTAAAATATACATGCACATATTTCTGCAATTTATTTGGTCAAAAAATTGACATTGTGGACCTTTAGTCTCTCTATACCGTCTGCTTTTTTATGGTACACACAGTCTTAATACCTTTCTGTGGTTCATCTCTAACTGATTTAATAAGGACATTTAAACAACAATGCAACAAGTATTTCTTTTTTTCCCCTCCCTCGTCCAATGTTTGTTTGTTATTTCACTTAGTTTGAACGTCTGAGGTCAGATCCTCTTGGCTTTGCAGAGCAACTCTTCCAGCCTCTTAAAAAGCCATTTGTTTCTCTTCAGGAGTGAACAGCAGTTTTAAGCCTTTCTGACTGACTCATTTGCAAGTACTTGACATCAAGTCTGTGCCCCAGCTGATTTGAATTGTCCACAGAGAGGGTTTCTTAGCTTCATAATATAATAATCTGATATTACAAAAGGAGTCTGTATGTTAGGCTTTACCAAAATGAAATGGAAAATTGCTCGTATTTCAAGTCTGTACATCATCCATTCGAATGCATTGAATTCCAGCATTTTCCACACT
The DNA here is from genome assembly GCA_027495735.1 of Lutjanus campechanus. Classification (NCBI taxonomy): domain Eukaryota; kingdom Metazoa; phylum Chordata; class Actinopteri; order Lutjaniformes; family Lutjanidae; genus Lutjanus; species Lutjanus campechanus. The sequence continues at coordinate 15,156 of JAJHUR010100429.1, read as the reverse complement.
GTCTTTAAACATTAAAAAACACATAATGGAGACCATACTTTGGCCTGCTTAAATCAGGGAAAACCCATAACTCTTATATTGTACATATGTGTTACTGGCATGGCTCAGTTTGACCCATTTGCAAAATAAACCTCAAACAGCAGACAGTCTGGTCTGGCACACGTCTCTGCTCTTAGAAAAATGAACAAGCTGGATAAAAACGTTCTGTGTGTTTGCTGAATTTTGTTTTCAAAATGTCATTTTATTTTGGTATAATGATGATAAATTGAGACAAGATGATGATGATGAATTTACCCACTTCTGTAAGTACCCTACCATTAGACTTTAAATGAAATGAATGAAGGCATAAAATACGTGGAAGGTACACATGCTTATTAGGGTGTTGAGCTTTCAGAAGAAATTATCTCATTTAGCTTCTCTTTGAGTTTGAACTCCTCAGAGGGTGTAGTTGAAGTGGAAAACTTTTCAACAGTGAAAAGACACAGTGTTCATGTATGTATGTTACTCTTGGCTGGAGTTGCACTCCTTGCTCTGCTATGAAATCAGCGTAGAGAAAATTCCCACAAAGACTTTTCACTGCCAAGTTATATCAGAGTCAAACATGTAGGTTTAAATGGGCCAATATAGTGCAGATGGGAACTCTTGTCATACATTCTGCAGTAACCCAGTAAAATAAAAATAAAACATTTTTGAAGCAGTGCATAGCTTTCCACCAGCATTCTGATACCAGTATCAGAAAATGCCTCAAATACTGTCTAAAATGCAGCATTGGGTACCAGTGAGTATGCCAGTCTATGCCCTGATCTGACAACACTAGTCCTGAAATGGTACCCTACTACTTCTCAGCAGTGTTAGGTATGCCAAAGTTTATATGGTCAGTGGAGGGGAGAAGTGCCAGCTTTACCTCAGCATCAAATCATTTTGCAAAGGCTGCCTTACTGTAGCTAGCTTGTGGTAACCAGGTGGTCCCTGGACTCCAAGTCAGGAGGAGGAATAATCTGGTGGATTCTGTATTTGCTGGAGTGGGAGGTGGGCCTGGCTTTGGAACCTGTTTGACAACATCATGTGATGCTCTGCAGCCCAAGAAGACTTTTGCCCATAAGCTTACATTGTGTAAAACAGGGCCGTACAATGGTGGATACATTTTTTGAGCATCACATCCCTTGAGAAATAGCTTGTTTCAATATCAGGAACTAATCCAAAATCAATAACATTTGGAAAGTCTAGAAGAGCCGTCCAGGTAAATAATTTCATTCCCATTCTTGTTAATGGAGATCTAAACAGGAAGTTAGCTGCTCGACCAAAGGAAGTCTCTGGGATGCTTTCTCTGTGGGCAGCAACACGTGGAAGCACATGCGGAAGATCTTACATGGGAGCTTGAAACAGGTTATTTTTGTGATATATTATTGCCAGCCAACGGACTGGCTAGCTAACACTACTGGTTTAATAAATTCCGGCTGCCACTGTCAGAGCTGGTGTCATTTTCATGCACACAATGAAGGCCTATTATGTTGAATATTAAAATGCAAATTAACACTAGACCAGTCTTGTGAGTTTACTACCTTTTTTCAGATTAAAAAAGAAAGAAGGATTGTTAGATTTGCAGTAGTCAGCGTGCGATTGATGAAGCATTAACAATAGTCAATAGTATTGGCAGCACTGAGGTGGTGGGATCAAATTTTGCTGAGGACTCCATAAAGGCTTGGGTCGGACCTGGCCTTTTGCCATAAGAGTTCTGGAAAGAAATATCCCCCATACTTCTTACAAAAGCTTTAGAATTGCACTAAAGTGAGTCACATTACAGGGTTTCTCTCCATGCCCAAACTTCAATTTGTTAAATTAAATGTTTCAGAGCACTTGCGATCACCTGATAACAGCAGTTATTTGATTACAGTCCAAGCAACTCAGCGCTGCAACATATTTCTCCATTTTCTTGTTTCTTTACATGATAAGCACCAACACAGGAAATGATCTATTTCTCCACGGACCTCTTATAATTGTAATTGAGCAGATAACTGGGCAGCTCTTTCACCAGCGTGATTGGATGTTGAATGCTGACCCAGAATTCACAGACAGGATTCCCACTGCCCGAAAAGGGAGAAGAATGTACACGATCACTCCCCATCACTTCTCGCTGGCTCGGTGTAAACCAAGTCACCGGAGGGCATAAATGGACTGCACATTTGTGTAAATACAACTGCTAGACCCACCAATAAGTAGTATGAACTCATTACTCTTTAATAGCGTAAATGCAAACAGCAAACTCCTCTGCGTCTTGTGAGGTGGAATGCTTTGGCAATGCAGGAACACTGGAGCAGAGGAGGATTTATCTTGTGCCCACTGTGGAGAAAAATGTCTCTAAAAGTATGAAAAAGAACATGTTCTCTGTTTTTATGTTCTAGGGACAAAAAGGAGATCATGGACTGTCCCCTGGTCAAGCCCCAAAAGGACTAAAAGTATGCATAATGTCATCTTCCTACTTGATTATTAGCACTCATGCATTATGTGGATGGATTGACCCAGTTTGTTCTTTTTTTAGGGAGAGCCTGGTGTCATGGGCCCCCCTGGACTGGCTGGCCATGCAGGACGAAAGGTAGAAAATCTCATTCATGTCAGAAGCTCTGTGTTTGTTTGTGTGTAATCCACAAGGAAGCAACCGATATCCTTCAGATATCACTGGCCCTGTCCCATATGTGTGAAAGTTCATATGTGTGTGTGTGTGTGTGTGTGTGTGTGTGTGTGTGTGTGTGTGTGTTTTCCTGTTCTCAACATGTTTTCAGACATGAATCTGACTCCTTGAATGAATGAGTGGAGTTTTGTGTATTGAGAATCACTAAATCAAACATAAACTTACAACCCTGGCCCAGTCTGACCTGCCTTTGAGGGGGAAAATCGTGGGATTGCAGTGTTTAGAGGCTCCAGCCAAACATGAATGTTTGAGCTCTTGTTTGGAAAGCGGCCTCACAAAAAACAGGCGTCAAGGAGCACACCTGTGTTCTGCTTTCCCTGTGGGTCAAAAAAAAACAAGACGTGAATATCTGGGACGTTATATCATCTGCATCACTGACCTCTAAAATGATGAAGACACTTGAGGGGAGCTGAAGTTTACTGGGTGAAACATAAGTTTTACATGCTTCCTCCCCACGTATGTCATGTCAATGACCTTCTGGAAAGCAGTCCAAAAAGTAGGACACGTTATCAATGTGTTCTGGTCCTGCTCTGGATTATTAGTCTGCATTACTTGACTTCTCTACGTGTTGCTGAGCTGGGTTATCCTCCTGACAGAGAGTGATGGTTAGCAGCAGCGCGTTTTCTTCAAGGCCTTGTGCATTTTATCCTTGGCCTATACCCAAACCCTGTTATCCTGCTCACAGTAATTACACATCTCATGCGGTCCAGAGTCTGCTGGATTTACTACTATGCAGAGTGTGCAAATGACATAGTGCTCTGTGATTGACTGACTTTGTTTGTTTAAAGACAATGTTTTTGTTGTTCTTTCTTTTTTTGCATATGAAAATATTTCATTTTGGTGATTGCAATGCATTTTAATCAATATGGTGGTATCTGAAACATATTCCATTAAAGAACAGAGCTGACTATATTCTATATTTATATCGTTGTCAACTTCTTTGCCTTTCAGTTGCTCCCGTTAGGGGGTTGCCACAGTGGTTTATCTGCTCAGTGGGCTCCCGAAATGGATCTGTGGTTTTGATTTGGCATACTTTTTTGTTTTCATGCTGGATGCCCTTCCTGATGCAACCCTCCCCGTATACAAGGGCTTGGGACTTGATTTCTGTGCATCCCCAGTGGCCGGGGAGCAAATCGGGTTTCAATGTCTGTCCCAAAGGACACTTCAACATGTGGCCATGCAAAAGTGGAGAATGAACAGTTGAACCTATGGTCAGTAAGCAGCCTGCTCTACCAACTGAGAACACAGTTGCCACATTTTTGTTACTGTCAAGAGTTCCCATTAAAATGCTATAAGTGGCAATGTGGTAGTCTGTCTCTCAATTCCTCTCAACTTCCCTATCCTGGCCCATTGATTCCCACTGAAAATGGAAATCAGCTCAGGTAGTTTATATATTTTCACTTTAAAAAGGGGCCAGTAATTTCCTAAAACGGGCAGGTACTTTTCTCAAACGGGAGTAAATGCACTTGTTAAGGACTATTTTCAGCTGCGGATCGATACAAATTTGATGCTTTAGTGAGTATTTACAGCAGCAGGATGGTGGTGGGATTGATTCAAGATGTGCTACAGTGCCCATGTTCATTGTAACAAAGGAACATGTCGCCCAGTGTAACATGTGGCTGAACGATGTTACCCACAGTATTTTTAGTTCCATGATATCTTGCGTGAGCTTCGGCTGCAACGTCTGGTTGGTTGTTCCTTTCACTGAGCTGGTGGCTGCAAGAGAGAAGCTCCCCTGTTCTTAGAGCTTTTTGGGGAATAAACAATGTGGGAAAACAACTTGTCACACCCTAAACCAGTTAATATGATCATACATTTGCTGTATACTACCCAGGCATCTGTGAGGAATAAATGGTCGTTCAGCATGCAATTCATGGGGGTTATCATGGGGTTACTGTCCTTGTTAGGAATAATGTTGATAATTTTGGGGGCAACAATGGCGCTCTGACTCAAAAGAATAACATATTAGGCTTTGCCTGCACAGGCAATGCTTGTTAGTAGGATCACTTCAGTTTTTTGGTCTTTGGTCTTTTCCTGGGATCTGTTGACAGTCTGGAAAGTCTCATTGAATGTATCCGTTAACAGTCTTTACTTTGCTACTGAGAAATGTTGAATAAAGTCTGTTGAAAACAGACCCAGTGGACTGAAAGAGATGTTTCACACTGTGCTTGTAGTTTCACTCCTATAATCAACAACACTGGTCTAGTTGAAAGCTTGCTAGCTGTCTGTAGTGATGGCTGATTCCAATAAACAGCAGGCCTCACAAAATTTTCCACAACAACTGCCATCTTTGCTATCAGTTAGGGCAACAATGTGCAGTTAGTTTCCATGCCAAGAATTTCACAAATTCAGCATTTCCTCCAGATTAATCTTGTTAGCAGGGAGAAAAACCTCGAAAACAAGAAAAGCTCTCCTCTGAAACCCAAATGTAATATCAGCGTTTCGAGATCTGGGATCCACCCTGCTTACTTAGTGGCAGGGAATCTCCAAGATTAAGATCAGAAATTTAATTAATATCATGTTCAAATATATCTAACTTTCATTGCAGGCTACACACAGTTTTCAATCTGGATGAAATGAGAATGAAGAGGGGAAACGTTGCTGCTGAGTTACCTGACAGTCTGAGTGTTGCAACAACATCTGTTTGGAAAAACAAAGTCGTAAAAGCTTGTGGAAAAATCCTCGGACAGGGCTTCTTCTAAATTGCACTCTGCAGTTTATCATCACACTTCTCCTTTTGCGGTCTGTTGTCAGAACTATACTCTGGTGAAGATAGAAAGAAACAAAAACTATCCATCAGTATGGTGAACGGTAAAAGCAGGGTCAGGTTTCCAATGCTAATTAGAAAACGACTGCCACACAATAGAAGAAAACTTTTGTTTCCCTCCACAAACACACATCCACACACCCCTGTCTTCATTTGGGACACAATAGTATGAGCAACAATGCCTTGGTGGAAGCTCCAGCAGTCTGTTATGCAATCATACAGTGCTGACTGTGAACAACCATCTGGAGTGCTCAAGGTTCCTCCATTCAGTGTAGTAGTTGGGAGGACTCTTGTGAGTCATGGAATGTGGAGTCATGGGAAAAAGCTGATAGTCTTCCTGCTGATTTATGGTAATTGAGGATCTTTGCTGGGTGTGGACCGGCGTCCTGGCGGAGGTTGAGTGCTTGTAACAGATCAGCTTTTCAGTTCAGGTGGGGTTCTGGTCCCTCTGATCAAGTCTGTGTTAACCTCAAATTCACTCACATCCCCACAAGTAACTCTTGGCGGCCAAACAAAGTATTACAAAGCAGTTTGTATCCAGCTAGTAAAGACAAGGCAATCAGCTCGGCTCTGCTGAAAGCCACCAGACACCTCATTGCTTGCAGCTGTTCTTAACTTACATAGATTTTTTTTTTTGATCATACTTAGCCAAAAGTCCTTACAGGGCACTTTTGCATTCAAATTACGCTGAAATTCCATCATCTGCCACAGATGAAGCTCAGGGTTTGTTTTCTCCCCGGCTGTCGTCCGACAAGCCGGTAAAACTACGACCTGCCGCTGCTTTATGGACCCTTTTCGCTGAGTTTTGTGCTCAGTTCTTGGCCTGCTGCCAGAAAAAAAAGCCTTTCTCACTGTGGGAAATGTGTAAAGATGTAATGGGGAGGTTGCCTGGGAGTCAGGCAGCGGTCTGCACTGTAAAGTAAGAAGAGACTTGTGTATGTGTGTGTGTGTGTGTCAGGACTATTACCAGCCCTAGCCTGGACTAGTGTGCCTGTTACACAGCCAGCTCCGATCATGGCACGCTGGAATAGCATTCAACTTTTTATTAGCTGTGCAGCTCTTGAGATTTTTCCTTCCTGCTCCTCGGCTTTGTATAAAAACACTCTCATACCTTTACTTGCTGAGTCTGATTTGTCCAAGAAAGAGGTCCGAGGGTTGCCAGGTGGGAATACGTTTTGTGTTATAATAAAAATAAGAATCTATGGAAAGCACACCGTATTTTTTGTCCGCCAAGGAAAGTCTGTTCCTTATTCTGTGCGCAGGGGAGACACTGCTGCTGCTGCTGTTGGCTGCAGGGCTGATCTGGTGTGAGTTACACTAATTAAAACTGTTTGCTCTTCATAGAAAGGGAGAACTAATGGAGAATGTGATCCGCTGCCATCTTTGTGTCACACAATGGATTTACAGAGCTGTGAAAGCTGTCCAATTTTCTTGAGCCCATATACGATACACATGCAGATACACATGCACACACATCAGGGACAGACTTCCTTTCTCTAGTTTTTACTGTACTCAGCTTGCTGGAAGGCCCAGACACATTCTTTTGTCTTTTTTCGTGGCTGCAGTTCTTAGGCTCCAGCAGGAGACTCTTATATTCCCAAAAATCCTTTCAGATACTTCCAACTCGAAGCACATTGCTGCTTGTCAGTAGATAAATAGACAAATAATCATCAGTAAGGAGTTTGACAGAACTCAAGTGTAACAGCGTCTGTTTGAATCACTGTGGCCGGTCGACCGGCATCTGGCTTCACTCGTTCAAAAGCTGCAGATGTGACAGAAAATTAGATTCTTAAATAATCGCTGCCTTTCAAAGTGTGTTTATTTTCTTTCTTTGTAAGAACTTTTTTATTGGACTCGAGAACAAGCTCTCACCATTTGTAAAAGATCAACTCAGGAGTGTTTTTCCATGTTTTTCAAGTTTTGTTTCCTCCTGAGGTTTTCAAGGGAGAGTTCAGATGATTTTTATGCAAGATTGTATGAGGCACTTATTGATATTTGGTGTATGACCTACAGTAGAAATCTGTTGGCAAACCCCCAGTGTGGAGAGGCATGGAAGCTAAGCAATGTACTGCTGTGGACAAGAATACATTTGAACTGGAATATCAATTCATATCAGTTCATATCAGCTCCAATTCGCCAAAGTCACACAATAACACAAACAAACAAAGGCAGCGGTAGACCAGCAACTTCGGCCATGAAGTTTGGAGAGAGTTGGCTTAATGGTGGTTTCTGGTCAGAAAAGGCTACCTGACAGCAAAATAAAATGCTGAAAATATTTTTAATGTAGCGTACATTAAAAAACTGATGTTAATTTTTTTTTTTTGGTGGCTAAAATATGCTTTGCTGCCAACTCCACATCAGTTAATTGGTTAGCTTTAGTGCTGGTGCTTCTCTCTGCTTCTCCAAACTGGGAGCATGTCGAAAAATGCCATCTATTGTAGATAATACACTGACTGTGTACTATGTAGTAGCACATCATGCAACCTCACTGCAAAAAGTAAAATCTATCGCTTTCAGGATCAGTTCTCACATCATGATGGCATCAAAAGCCTGAGTCTATGATGTAGCAGTTATATTTTCTGAAATGTTTCATTGCCATGTTATTAATGTACATTTCTTAGTTCGAGTTAAGATCATGTTGGCCTTATGATCAACATGGGACATCAGCCTACCAGCATGATTTCACTTAACAGCTTCAGGCATGTCAGTCTCACTCTGCCTCTGCCTGTGAACCCTGCCTGACCCACTGGTGGGTCTATCATTATTAATAATCATGTCATGCAGCCAAACGATTTTCAAACCCACACCACCTCATTTTAAATTCTAATCAAGAGTCCAAACTTTAATGTAAAGAACCAGATAAGCTTACATGATATGAAAGAAGCAGATATACACTATACTGTACATGGTATGTGATATTTTTTACACAGTTTGGATTTTTTTTAAACTTTAAATGAAATACAGTGCTAATATAAGAGAAGAATATGTGAGTTCAACAGTGTATAGAGCAGCAGCCCATGTTTAAAGGAATACTGTAATAGTTTGAGCAATACTATTCTCATGTCTGTGCGTCATAAATGAAGCTACAGCCAGGAAACGGTTAGCTTTCTACTGAACAAAGATATGTCCAAAAGTCGTCATTTGAACTTCCTCTTGTATGAAAAGAGATCCCCACTCTGGACAGCCAATGCTAACAAGCATTTGTTAGTCACAAATAAAAAATATTTCACTAATCTCATGTCAATTAACATGTTTGCGCCCAAGATTGCATGTCGTGCAGACATACAGATATGGTCCAGGACTAACCAATGCAGTACAAACATTATTTGCACATCTGGCAAACGTCTCTTGTATGCTGGTTAGTTTGGTTTAAAGACTGGAAATGGGAAACAGAAAGGCACCGCACCCAGCCAAGAAATAGTGCCACACACAACCCTTCCGAAAACCTCACAACTTGTTTTTTTTTATGCTTCACTTTTAAACTTTACACTTCTTAAACTTTCCCTCTGTTTCCGGTCTTTGTGCTAAGCTAAGCAAACTGTCCCCTGGCTGTAGTGTCATATGAAATGGACAGACATGAGACATCTAACTCTTAGAGGAGAAGTGGACAAATATAGTTTCCCAAATGTGTAACTATTCCTTTAAGGGAAATTTAAAACAGAAAATCTAGGTTTTTATTAAAGTGGTAAAGTCATACCACATCCTGAATGATGTTTCAGAAATTCTCTCACCATGTATATTAAAAAAGGTGACTCCTGATTACTTTTTCACATGAAAAAAAATGTAATCTTATGGGTGCAGGAACTGACGTTTTGGGAATGAAACTCAGCAATCAGCTATCTTACAGGCCTGTGATTGGCCCAAGTCTCCTATTGCAGGTTACAATCTCTAAAACCTGAAAATACAACCAAGAGGAGGAGAAGTCGACTTTTCTCTCAGGCTGCTTGAATTACAATATGCTGAAAGTTTATAATGGAACTTTAAATGATACCAAAAATAAACTGCCTTCCCCAGCTTTAGAGTTAATATCAGCAGTATCAGAGTATTAAAATTAACCCAATCCTGGTAAAAATACGTACATTTAGTTGCATTCCTCCACATCACTGTCACACCGGCCTGTATAAACTCAGTGAAGTAGGCTTTACAGTTGAGCCCTGCTTTACATCAGTACGACCAAATGTCTCACAGGACGTTTGCTGAAGGAGACTTTAATCCTCATGTATACACTCTGGCTGCAGGCTTGAGTGTGCTTGGTGTGGGTCTCTAGATGGCGACTTGTTTGTTTACAGTGATACAATCTTTTCTTTTTCTTTTTTTCTTTCTTTTTTTTTGTACATGAGCCTCCGGACGCCTGTGGTTTACTTGTTCTGCTGCCGACAGGACAACACAGCTGGTGGCTAATGACTTCACACTTGAAGGAATAGACGCATTTTTCCCTCAGAGATGACTACACATGACTCTATCTGCACTGCTGTAGGCCTTGATTGTGAAAAGATTAATACATTTTGTAAGCAGCTGGCATGCTCATTTGAGACCACAGGACGTTAAGGTGACCATTAATTACCCTTTTGGGGTTCACTTGTTCCTGTCTAATTGGTTTGCTGGTTTAATGAATGCAAGATTGTTCTTAATTGTTCTATCAGAGTGCAGTGGTGGCAATAATTAGACAAGCCCATGGCCCAAGCAGCTGTGTGAAACAATAAATAAAAACAGCATTGTTCTTGGGAAGAAATTGTAAAGAAGTGTTTTATTCAGGGTTAACCAGCCAATGCTGCTGATAAGTGGTCCATTAGTTTCACAGTTATTAAGTTTGTCTTTGCTGTGAACCCTTTTAAACAAAACCTTCGGGGTCTTTATTAAGTTATTTTATTGAACATTTCATGAGGAAACAAAGTCAAGCCCTCTCTAAGGCAATTGGAAAATTGCTCAACATAATTTCAGCCCCTGCAGTGTTGATGGAGATGCTCTTGAACAGGGGGCGATGAACTTTCTAACAACAAAAATTAGATTAAATTTGACCACTGACTTAATATTTTCTACACAAGACCAACAGAATTTCTTTCTCTAAAGCACATTATTGAGCATTGCACTTCCCTGTGGCTTGGTGATCAGAATTTTAATATGGTACGAGTCTTTTATTGTCTTTTCACTTAGACTTGTGTGCAAAACTCTAACCTATTGTTTCTCTATCAACAGGGACAAAAAGGTCATCCTGGTCCCTCTGGTCTCCCAGGTGAACCTGTGAGTACAGCTTTTATACAATATACACTTTACAAAGAAATTATTTTATTACACAGACTAATTATAGAATAGCATTTACATAACAAATAGCATTACTAATAATTAGTAATTTATTATCTCATTTGTTATCAGTAAAATAGCATTACTCTGATTAACTATGAACAATTATATATAAATATTGATGTTATTAAAAATCATTGTAGTGTCCCCTTTTAGGTCATTATGTACAATGTGAAAGTGTTAGATTAGTCGTCAGTAATTCAAATATTAAATTAATCATGAGCTATTTTGATAATCAATTAATTGTTTTGAGAAAAATGTCCAAATTCTCTGATTTCAGCCTCTCAAATGTGAATATTATCTGGTTTCTTTGGTCCTCTATGACAGTTAGTCAATATCTTTGGGTTACAGACAAAACAAGACATTTGAGGAGGCCACCTTTGGCTTTGAGGAACAGTGACCAACATTTTTCACATTTTCTGACATTTTACAGACTAAACATCTAATTATTAATTGAGAAAATGATCAACAGATTACTCTATAGTGAAGATAATCATTAGTTGAAGCCCCAAATACAATTTATGCAACTTTGAAAATGCATAGAGCAAACTCTGAGGTGAGATGCATCAACAGTGTCTGAGTGTGAATTTTATCGTAGGATCAAAAAACACTCCTGAGGCAACCAACAACAGCAAGAGTGGCATCTGAAAAACAGCCAAAATATGATTTCTCTGGTTCCTCTGACACAATCCCTCCTCCATCTCTTTGAAGTGTTATCATGCTGACTAAATCCTCTGCATGCTGTTTGTCTGTCTGATGGCTGCACTGTGTGTGTTAGCTGTATGTCACTGCATGTTTACTCATCGAAAAGAAGAGCCAAGCGTCTGCAGAGACAGTTCCCATTAGACTCCGGCATGTCTTTCCATTTATAGTTACAAAACAGGAGAAAGGGAGGGAATGACAGGGAGAAAATATTAACACAGACACGTCGGGACGTTAAAAAAGAGGTGTGGGAGTGGTGGAGGATTACAGCTCAAGAGACGAGACGTTAGACATGAGTTGTTCTGGAATCTTGGCGGGAAGAGAGAAGGAGAGATTTTGTTGGCAGAGGTACAAGTGGGCTAAATAGTTTGGATACCCCTAGGTCATTCCTCCTCCTCCGCCTGCTTCTTCTCTTCCTTCTTCCTGAGCCCGAATCCTGTGTACTATCTTAGAGAAGAATGTGCTGTGTCACAACGCAAAAAAACAGAAAACTTTTCCCGTGTCCTCTCTTTTCTCGGGTAGTCTCGAGAGAAGATGCACTTTGTTTTCTGTTGAAAGTGACTCCAATAGCACATGGTTTCACATGCAGAGCACACAGTTATGATTGGCCCTTTCAATGCATTCTGGGACTTGTTAGTTTTGTTAATGAAGTTGATTTGATTTGCTTAATCCAGTGAAGATAACTGGCGACACCTTGTGCCAGAAAGACGTTACTTCTTGGTTATTGAACACAATCCTAATTAATTTGCTGGAACTTAAAATGTATAACTTAAAACACAAGCTCAAAACAAAAGCTCACTTTTGATTTTTTCTGAAACCTGATTTTAAAGGGATAGTTCGGATTATTTAATGTCGGGTTGTATGAAGCACTTGTTGATAGGCGTTGTGTGTACCTGCAGTAGATGGCAGTCGACATATCACTGGTTAGGAGAAGCAGAGAGGAGTTCTAGCACAGAAACTAGTGCTGTGGATGGGGTCAGCAACAAAATGTATTTTAACCGCCACCACAGGTCCACCTGAAATCAATACCAGTTTAAGTGTTTGCTATATTTATTAAAGTTTCATCATTTTACCTCGCTATCAGACGGCCTTTTCTCACGGGGAAGCTGACTTTATATAAGCCAAATATCACTCTCTCCAAACCAGACTCCACAGGTGAAATCAGTCATTTTACCTCTTAGTACACGGGAGCTGCTGATCTAGCGCTGCCTCGATAGGTTAGTTTGTATTATTGTGTCATTTTAGTGAATCTAAACTATCTAAACTATTTAAAACAGCAAAGTCGATAAGACAGAACAAAATAAGCTAATACACTGAGGCAGCAGTTTGGTTATTTTGTTGTTGCAATGGTTTCCCACCGGGAAAAGGCTGTCTGACGTCTCATCTACTGTAGGTAGACCATGATGGGTACCTCATACAGCCCCACAATAATTAACTTGTGTCTGAATTCACTGTCCTCTCTATTTACAATATAATGCACTATTTTTATTTATAGAGATGCATGGTCTCTACAGTATACAGACCCTGCCTTCAAAAATTTCTAAAGTGGAGCAATAAAAGTTTCCATGGCACGTAAACTACTCTCTTACAATGCAGTTCATTGATTAAATGTCCAAATCTCGATTTTCTCATTATAACGTAAAATACCGAGTTTCTGTTACATAAGGAGAAGTAAATGAGTAAACCAGGAAGGAATTTTTGGTCTCAGCCAATGTTTACGATGGTTAACTTGGCAGTCTTCTTCCCTGGCTTTAACTGGTGCATTTTTATGTTTCTTGGCATGCTACTGCCACCAACTGTCAATCAGTGGAACAGCGTGGTTTGCATGCACAAAACATTTGCATTATCACAGCCTGTAGTCAGCAGGGATGTGTGCAGCGTCACCTGTGTGCTCATGTATATACTTCTATGTCCTTTTACCGGTAGAACATAAGATGTGAACAAAACATGTACCTGCTTCCCCCAAAACAGGGCCTACCTTTGATTTTTACCTCTCTGAGCTCATTGTACAATAATAACCTTCCTGCAGTACAATATATCTTATATTGCAACGTTGCTTCCATTACTAACATTTACTACTGCTTCTATGACTACTGTGCCTTTGTGGCCGTTTACAAGATGTCTCACATCCTTTCTAATATTACATAACATTGTGATCTCTCATAATAACACATTAATTATCTGGTTTTCCACGGAAACTCAAAACACGGAAACATAAATGTCGTCAGTGTGTAATGAATGCGGTCAGCTTTCAGTATGCTGTAACAACAGCCTGTAATTTCTTGCATGCCTTCACTAGCTAATCCTGTTTTACTCTTCCCATACATGTAGAATTAAACATTCCTCTCAGAGGGATGCATTCGGTTTGGTCTTACCCACAAGGAAGGAGTGACTCATGTATTATACTGTACTGTTGATGAGGATAAACATAAAGTCAAAACTGTGCTCACAGAAATCTTAACAGCATGTGGCTCGACCGCATTATAATAGCACTTACTGTCGGATTAATTGAACGGTTCAAGTGGCAATGTCTGCAGTGGCGCCTCTTTCTTGAAGCAACACTGACTCGACTAAACAAAAAAGTCTTTATTGAAAAGCAAAGAGATTTAAATTCTTCTATAGGACCAATTGACTGGTGTTTATTACCTCATAAATAAAGTGCTTGTTTTCAATTTTTATTATCTCTCTTAGCTTCCTATTATTGCAATCAGTGAGAGCCCAACTGAAACCATGTGTGCATAAACAAAATCTTTTTTTCCTACACTTCTAGAAATAAAGGAGAACCATTTGCCCCTGGAAAAAAAAAAACTTTTTTGAAGTAACGTTTTTTTCAAGTGTTCTTTGGACAAAAAGGGTTTTTTTTTGTATTACAAAGAACCCTTTTTGGAGGACAGAGTTCTTCAAGTCTTTTGTCAAGGGCTCTTTGTGACATAATATGAAAGGGTTCTCGTTAGAACCCTGGGTGGTTTCTATATAAAACCCTTGGAGTATAAAAAAGGTTCTTGGTAGAACCCCCTGGGATGGCTTCTGAAAAAAACCCTTGGAAAACAAAAAGGTTCTTGGCAAATGGTGGGTTCTAGATAAAACTGTGTCTCAGTAGAACCCCCCTGAGTGGGTTCATGTTGGCACCCTTAGAGGGTGGAAAGGTTCTGATAGAACCCCCAGAGAGGATTCTGAGTTGAACTGTTGTACCGTAGAAGGGTTCTCCTTTAGAAACTCTCATGGCAGGTTCTGGGTTATGACTCCTTCATAGATGGTTCTAGGTACAACCCTTTATGTTGGGTTGTAGGTAGAACTCTGAAAGGGTTATAAAAGGTTCTACCAGGAACCAAAAAGGGTTCTTCTACTGGGACAAGCCAAAGAGCCTTCATGATTCTAGTCGGCACTTTTATTTCTAAGAGTGTAGCGCTCCCCTCCCTCCATCCTTCAGTCCTTTTCTTCCCTCTGTCAGTCTGCCTGCCTCTTCTTGTGCTGATTTCTCTTCTGTCTCTGTCTCCACAGGGTGAGCGGGGAGATGATGGAAGCCCGGGGGCCAAAGGCTATCCTGGCAGGCAGGTGCAGTAAATCTAGTGTTGCGGTGCTGGTTGAGCAGGGCCACACACACACACACACACACACACACACACACACACACACACACACACACACACACACACACACACACACACACACACAACACACACAAACAAATAAAAAC
>JAJHUR010100428.1:0-28017 GCA_027495735.1 Lutjanus campechanus | reverse complement strand
GGCATAACTCTGAAGCTGTCAAGCGTATGAACACGTGCACTCGTGATAATATCTGGAGGTAAAGATAAGAAGAGGTTTACATTACTCTGTGTGGGGGTTTCAAATAGTTCCCAAGAAGTCACCATCAATCATATATTTATGCTGTATGTAATACGGAAACTTCCTAACTCGCAGTTCCTGTCTGAACTGTTTGGTAACCATGGTATTCAGGGTTAGGACTTTAGGAAAAGTACCATCACAGATGGAACTCACCCAGTCTTGACAATTGTTGCAAACCATGTCCTACCAAAATTATCAATACCAACTCTAATTCCAGTTCTTTATGGAGTTCTAAAGGCTGTATGAAATATGTGTAATTTATGAAATGTTTTGGTCTGCTTAAAATTTGTTTCAATTTCTAAACTTGCTCTGTGCCAGAAAACACTGAATTTACAGCTTCAAACATTTTAAAAATGTGATCAAAGCCTTCAGAATCTAAAACCAACAATACCTGCTGATAACAGGTATAAAATGTGCAATTATAATTATCTTATAGGGCTGAACGTTTTAGAAAGAATATCTAATTGCAATTATTTTTTACTGATATTACAGTTGCTATATAATTTGCATTATTAGAAAAAATGATCATTTCTCATTTTCATTGAAAAGCATATTAAAGGGCTGATTTTTGTGGCGATATGTACCAAATGTTGTAGAACTGCCATGATTAATTGATTAATCAATTAGTTGTCAACTATTAAATTACTTGCCAACAGTTTTGATAAACAATCAGTTTGGATCTTTTTTTTTTTATCAAAGAAAATTGCCCAAATTTTCTGATTTCAGCTCCTCAGTTGTGAATATTTTCTGGTGTCTTTACTCCTCTCTGACAGTAAACTGAATATCTTTGAGTTGTGGACAAAACAGGACATTTGAGGACGTCATCTTGGACTTTGGAAAACACTGATCGACATTTTCACACATTTAATGGACCAATCAATTATTCATAATCTGATTTGTAGACCAGCACATCTCTGTAGCAACACAGTCATTTTACAAACAAAAGTTGTGTTTTGCCAAATACTGCACCTCCTGTGATTTGAAAGTTGCAGTAGACCACATTGTGATTTCAATAACAGTTTTAAAATCATCACGTCCTTACAAAAAACGGATTTAATCAGGCATGAAAAGTGTTAGCTATACCCTAAGGAACCCTGTCTCACTTTCTGGTTTAGAAAAGGCGACAATGCTGCTCAAGCACTGGTAAACTTTTAAACTTTTACTCCTTACTAAATAAGAATTATGGTTTAAAAATGTATATTTTGATTAACATTAAGAGACTCTGAGACACTTTAAGAAATATAATGGCTGCTCACTACGACTCTGCTCTAAAATGAGAAAATAACATTTTAATCTGACAGAGTTGACGTCTACATTTAACAAAAACTTAAATAACTTGGAGGTTGACCCAATACAAGTTTGATCTTTTTAAATACATTTTCCAGCATTATTGAAGAGTAAGCCATGTTGCTTGGTAGACATGGAAGTTGATAAGCGATGCTGGGTGAAGGATTTCCTAACCTGAGATAAGATAGGATGAGGTAAGATAAGTCAGAATTCTTACAGCTAGTTAGGATTTGCCTGTGTAATACTAAATAAACCAAATAATACCAAAATATCATCTCAAGACTTAAGATAGGAAGTTTCTGTAATACGGCCCCTGTATCTTATATTTATTGTGGTATTATATAAGAAGACAGTTTGTACAGTGGCTTCTGTTGTTATCTCCTATCAGCGTGCAGTATCTCAACCCGCTGCTGAGAATGTTGGGTAGCAGGTTAGACATGTCACAGAGCTCTGTGAGAGGAGGGGGCTTCTGGATCCATGTTGAGGAAGATTAGCTCACACAAGATACTAGAGAACATTTTTCTTATTTACTTGAATTTCACATGTTGCATTCGTTTGTACGTTAAATGTGAAAACGTAGCTGCTGTGTGGATCTTTGTGATTCTAAACAATATTGTGCCGCTTCATTATTCAAGGTTGGATCAGGATATGAATTAGTCTTGAAAATGAGAACTGAGAGGAGGCGTCCTCTGCCTCGGCAGCCGCTGTGTATTTGCAACTCGCACGTCTCCAATTTTCTTTCTTCTCGGAAAAAAAGGATTATCCGGATTCTCCACTCTGAGAGAATAGCTTTCAAACTGGATGAAAGTAATGTAATGTAATGCATGACAACAGATTCTTCCGATGCCACTCCATGTTCTTGTGACCACATGCATGCATCTCAATCCTTTTTGCCTCTTGTGCCTTCATAACATGCAGTAATGTTTCTGTATTTGCTGGGGTTTCCCCTTCGTCTTCCCTTATAAACCTGTAATGTTAGAGAAACATTTTTCCTCACTCTGTCACATTGTCCCATAGATGTTATATACTGTATATATTCATAGAAAGTCTCGGACCATTGTCACTCTGAACACATGACATACAGCAGCTTGGTCAGTGCCCCTGTGCTTCAAACTGTGATGTCTCTGGTGTCATATCTGGAGGCGCCTCTCCAGCGTTATGTTTTGGTGTGGTGTCGAAGTCAGGTGACTGAGTATAAAGGGCAAGATGTGTGTATGAAGTAGGTGGGGTTCATGTCCCGGGTGAAACGTTGTGTAAATGACCTTAACTTACATAACAAACATACTTATTTTCACCCAAACGGTGATATTTTCTATATCGACTTGACTAGTTTTCTGGACATGGTATATTTATTCTCGCTAGCTTGACTGCGGAGGCCTGCATGTGCAAAACTGCCTACAGCATCATAGTTTCAAACATTGGGCTGCTGACGAGTTGGGAGTGAGAATGTGTTTGAAGGTAACAGGATTCAGATTCTAACTTGATGCACTAGGGTTGGGCGATGTCCAAACCAAACCAAACTGGCATGAATGTCCACATTCGAGGGTGACACAGGAGTTGATTTTAACTCCTGTTCCATCTAAGGGGTACAAGAAAATATATATAGTATCACAATATTCCATTTTTTTGATACTGTATTGATTCTTGTGGCAGATTTGTGGCAGTGGTTAATTTTGTGTTGTATTAAAACCTCTGACTGCTAGATAGCAGTGCTGTTACCACTCTTTCCTGTTCTGGTTGCATAAAAACTCAAATACATACGGTGATTTGTTTGTTGTACAATGACAGTTTTCCTAAAATAAAATTTTAAAAAAATTCCTGTCCCATCCCAGTCCTGGAAGAATGAATAGATCTGACACTGCACCAAAAAAAAAAGAAAAATGCATCAAAATCAATGTTATTGCTAATCATTGACGTATCCCAGACTCTGATAACACCTCCCCCCACCCCCCCAAAAAATCCACTTTGCATTTATTATATTGAATATGTTTAAATTTTTGTGTTATATTTTATAAAACTGAGTAATATCATCTCAAAACCAGCATTTAAGGGGTTAAAACTCTGAAAATGAATCAATATTTGGTAGTTATGATCAGGACTGAAGTTGGTTAAAAGATTTAACCTTAAAAAAAGTCAAAAATAATATTACAGTATAATATTTTTATAGCAGTCTTAGGAAGGGGATTGAAGCGTAGTAGAGCACTTCCCTTTAAATCTGACACTACACAGAAAAATAAAAATGCATCAAAACAATTTTATTTAAATAAATAAATTAAATGAATAAATTTAAATGTTTTACACTATAAAAACGGTAAACAAACTGGCATGTAAAGGTTTAAAATTCTGAAAATGAATGATTATTTTTGATTGATGATCATCGTCCCCGACATGAGGTAGTTTTAGGGAAGAGACATTCTTGTGGTTTGTGCAGTAATAGATGAGGCTGCGTGAGAAACATGGGAAGATTTTATATGATTGTTGCATAATTGAACAGACATTTATCCAGAGTTCATCATTTCAGATATGGTATCTCCAGACATCAGCGTGTGCCCCGTGTACTGATGCTGAGTCCTCTGCAGCGGCCGTGGGTTAGATTCCAGACTACTGCATGTGGTCCCCTTGCTCTTTTTCCCATCTTTCCTGTCTCTATTTCGCCCCACCCTCTCCCCCAAATGAGAATTAATAGAGTTGAGGAGGTTATCAAAGAAACTGAAGTAAACAATGAACAAAAGTTCCTCTTGGTTTCTCTCTGTGCAGCTTTTATTCATGTTTAGTTTTATTTTTCTTCTGTCTTCTGCCGTGGTTTTTCCCCCCAGTGCTTCCTGCTGCTTTGAAAAGCTTTAAAAACAACATAGAGGATAATAAAACACTGTTGTAAGACTTTTGGACACGACTAAGACGTGACCAAACCAGTGTACAGATGAACCAGCCTGCAGCATACCTGCTTTTGTCTCTGTGTAATGTTAGACCGCTCATTAGAATGAAAGATTTTTAGGTCAGGTGTCTCCGTGTCAGGCCAGTGTGTCACTCACATGTCCTGGTGTTACAGTTCCTGCTTCCTCTACCTGAGGGCCAGACAGAAATGATGTCAACACGTGTAGAAATGTGTCAGAAAAGCTTCACAGCAGAACCACTGGAGGGTACAGACAGAAGACGGGAGGCCTGCTGCATCATGTGCTCAAACATCAGCCTCTAGCTGCCTCAGACTGTACATTCCTCTGTGAGTTCACGTTGTAAAGAGGGCAGCGTTAACACTGACGAGGACATTCTGTTGGTCACTCAAATGACGTGACTTGGAACCAAACGCACAAAAGAATCATTTGGAAGCGTTTTACTGAGGGTTTGTTGTCAGTCTTAGACTTTGGAACCCTATCAGCAGGTACAAAATCTTTACACGTACATTTCTAAACTTTTCTCCCTACAGTATTTGTGCATGGCAAACAGTGGCACGGTTAAAATAAACGATTCCCAGAAATAAATAATTCGCAAGCTCTCAATTGTGTGTGCAGATTTCTGAAAAGTGGGTGTTGTAAACTCAGCTCTGAAAGAACAGTCTGCAAGACGGGTGCAAATATGGGTACATCTGCAAAAGTTTCAAAATAAAAGACACTTTCAACACTCAAGTTTCAACTTTTCAAATTTTTTTTCCCCCACTGTATGTGCACCAGTTTTCTGATCACCATTTATAAGCTTTTCAAACCTGAAAAACAAAATAATACGATGGGAGAGGTGACTGATTTCACTGCAGCTTTTCTAAAAAAAATGTGATGCATGTTTGCATAATTCATTAAAAAATCAAAGACAACTTGTTTCAGTTACGTTAAGTCTGATCTGTTGTTTTCATTAACCGTACCAAAAAGGCACAGGATTAGAAAAATTCTAACAAAATATGCACCTGTATTCTATAAAGTAGCTCCAACTCAGTCAGATCAGAAAAGAAAATTCTAAAATATAAAAATGTGCAGAACTTTGCCAAATGTCAGTAACAATGACAAAACTTGTGTTCTTTTCAGTACCTGTAGCAAAATAAAAAAGATAAACACTGAGTCATATTTGAAACTCTGTAAAAGCGTCAGAGAAAGTGCTGCAGTTGTGAAGAAGAAAAACTTGACAAATTGGAATAAAAACTCAAAATACAAAATAATGTTTGCAGAGATTTGAATTCTTTAATTCTTAGTTTCTGTCTTGCATTATTATTTTTATTTCTTTTTTAAAATATTTTTTTAATTTAGTTAGTAAGGGTCTGAATACAATCAATATTCCATCATGTCACAAAGTCCTAATTACTCCCCCCCCCCCAAAAAATAGAAGCAATTAAATCAAATAAAAGAAATTAAAAAATAGAATCATGGTCAGATCCTATTTGAGTTTGTCATCCCCAGACACCATACAGTCATTACAGGTCGTATTGCATCTCCACCCCCACAAACGTATACTTACACACTTATCACACACACACAGACCCACACAGTCCCGCGCAGACACACACACAAACACGTGACAAAACAGGAGAAATTAAAGATAAAACTAAGGGTTCCTAATCTTCTTTCTCTTTGTTGCAGTCCTCTGACATTGTCCTGACAATGTTCAAGTAATATTTTGTTGTTTTTTCCATTTTTCCTTATTTTTCCAGTTTTGTAATATACGCGTCTTATAAACTAATGATGAAAAGAGAATTTGCCGTCCTGCTGGGTATCTTATTTCACCAACATTTTGAAAGAGACGAATCATTGGTGAAAATTCTATTTTACGCCTACATGTTCTTGAAATCCATTCTTCAATATTGTCCCAAGTTTTTTAGAATTTTCTCATAATAACAAAATGCATTTATCTGAGGAGCTGCTGTCAAATTTCTGATTTTTGTCTCTACCATAGACTCTACCATATACTCTTGTCACTAGTTTATGTTGGATTAAACATACATTTTCATTAGTAGTAATTTTATATGTAAATTGTCAACACCCTTCCATTTTTTTTGTTTGCATCTGTTGCACCAGGATCTTTATTCCATTTATTATAAATATTTTGTAGCAGTTCTCCATTACTCTCAGCTTTGGTAAGATTATTATTAGTATTATTGTTTTTATTTTTTCATTTTTTAAATTATATTTAAAGCTTTCAGGCACTTTTTAGCTGTTTATTTCCTGTTTTCACTTATGACATTATATTTATATGACATATTATTTTAAGTATAGTCAAAGTTTGGTAACTAAGGTCTGTGTTAGACAGATGTAGGCACTGCATTAAAACAAATGCTGGTATTAATAACACCAGACTGATCCTTTATACCAGCAGACAGCAAAAGAGGCTAATAGTTCTGGGTTTTTTTTTTGTTCTTCAGGATGAAGACATTGTGAACCCTCACAGCTCATCCAGAGCCGCGTAGATGGAGCGGCTCCACTGGGTGCAGCATCGCTGCCGGCAGCTGCTGGAGGGAAGCTCGGGGCGAGGCTGGTACTCCACCCCCGATGGCCTGCCCAGCAAAAGCTCGGTGGAGGCCCACAGCTCCCCGCACAGAGTCAGCGGGAAGCGGAGGACGGTGTTCGCCCGCCACGGGCCCCACCAACAGGAGTACGACGCCGTCTGCAAAAACTACAAGGGCAACGCCATCCGCACTACAAAGTACAGCTTGTTGACCTTCATCCCCATGAACCTGTTCCAGCAGTTCCACAGGTCAGAGTTGTACTTGTTTGTACTTTGTTTACTTGAGTATTACTGCTCTCTTGATCTGAGAAGAGGTACACTGGAATGTAATTGTCAATTAAACATCAAATCCTCTCTGATAAAGGTCACCTAAATTAAAATGTTTTAGTTTTGTATTAAAGGGCCACATATTATCAGTGTTTCTGCAAGTTTTTTTTTGGGTCTTCCTCTGTAGGGCTGCCAACCTCTACTTCCTGTTCCTGGCCTTACTGAACTGGGTGCCAGTCGTTGAAGCCTTTCAGAAGGAAATCACCATGATTCCTCTGCTGGTAGTCCTGACTGTCATTGCCATCAAAGATGCGCTGGAAGACTATAGACGCTACCTGTTCGACAGGAAGGTCAACAACAACGTAGTGCGAGTGTTCTGCGGGTGAGTGAACTAATACCATTTTATAAGTTTCTGCATGGTCATGGTGCACTAAGGGTTTAAACTTGGGATGAATGAATATTGACATCATGGTTCCTCCCCCAGTAGTGGTAAGGTAGACACAGAGCCTAGAGTCAGATGCTGGGGTTGAGGTAGGACTTTTGAAATGCCGTATGTAGCAGTGATGGCAGCCATAGCATTAAGTGACAGCAAAGGTTTCAGGTGAGCAGGGTGACACCATTCCCCTTGTTTTCCACTCACAAACCCACTCACCGCTACCCACTAACCCTGACACGGTGAACCAAGGCAGCAGAGCTGCCACGATAAGTAGATCAAGAGATCAGTCAGCCAAACGAAAGCCAAAAGTAAACCACTTTGACAATCAGTCAGTTGCTTCAGTCACCTTCCAAGAAAAAAATCAAGAAACATCCACTGGCTTCCACCTCCCAGATCTGCGGACTTGCTGCTCCTCTTCGTCATCTACAATAGCAAATGAGGAGTCCCTGAGTCCTTGATTGCTGTTTAAAAGACGTCACCCTGGGCTCTGGGAAACTGATGAGCATCCTGACGCCTGCTGCCGCGCTCAGCACTCCCTCCTCCCTCCTCCCTCCTCCCTCTCCTGAGTCTCCTCTTCATTTCCTCAAAACAGACGGCGCTGAAAACAGCGACAGAAGTGACATTGTACCGCGTCCCACCACCAAACTTTCATAACGCACAAGTGTAGAATAAGTTTGGGTTTTATAAGAAAGATGAGAAACTGCTGCAAATAATTTATGCAAAATGTGTCTGACAGCAGAGTACAGAGACACAGACATCATGTCACGGTGAGAGCAGGTAACACAGAGCATCACTGTTCCTCCACACTGATCATAACCACAGCACTCTTCATATGAAACAGAGCAGCAGATCATCGTACTGTAAAAATACTCATATTTTAAACAGTTTTAAAGTTCACAGATTCTCATTTAGGCTACAGTATCTCATTCACACATGAGATTCATAACAAGATGTTTACACCACTGTAATGTCCCCTTCTCTCTGTCTCTACTGTTAATATATTTAGTAAAAATATCTTCACATAAAAAGTTCAACATCTGGGAAACTGTCCATCAAGTTTGACTGTGTTTGAACATGAAGCATCATAGACGTAAAAACAGAGTTCTCCTCTTGCTATAGCCTTGTGTGTGGCGTCCTGTCAGCTCTTAAGTGTGATCCACCCCTCAGATGCAACAGACAGTGCAACAGGATGTTGTGGAAGTCCCATTGTGTCCCTTTTTTTCCTGGCCAGACATTAGCCAGCAGCAACCTTAAGTCCCAGCCGTAGCACGCCTCTTCTGCTCACCTCCTCTCCTCCTGTGGTGGTCACCTGCAGCAGTGCATCCAGCTGATCTGACTGCATGTTTAAAAGATGCCAACTGCATTTGTTGATCGTCTCAGGGTCGGATGTTCTTTAATTCAAACATCACGCTTCATTTTCCAATGCCTACGAGTGTATTTCAGTCATATGTGGCGCTTATGTCAACAAGAAAGCCAAAAAATAACAGATTAAAGTAGAAAAGTTGGGAGCTACCAGCCATTGCATCTTCATGCAATGCCATTGCTATGGCAGCATAATATACTATATAACAGATGATTTTGACTATCCTGATTAGATAACGGATGATGAAAGTTTTCAACTTTCAGAAATTAATAAGATGATTTGAGTTGTAGAAATCTGCCCCTATGCTGAAAGTTATGACCTCAAACTCAGTAAAACTCTGTCTGCAGGAGGTAGATGTTAAACCTCCAGATGACCTCTAGTGGCCTGTAGGTGACAGGACACAGTACAGGTTCAGGTCAAACTGCAGCTTCTGATGACACAGCGGTGAGATTTAAGAGACCATGTAATATAGATCCAGTTTTCAATCTGCCTGAAACTGCAGCTAAGTTAATGACAGAGCAACATCCCCATTTTTCCAGCATGCAAAACTTGCTATGTAAAGCTGTATACTGAGAATAGTCTCTCCATTGTGTGGAAGTAAAAGTTAGACAGATAAAATCTGGACAAGTAAAACCCAAACTAATTTATCTGCATAACTAGTTAGGTCTGCCAAAAGCAGTGTGAGAAATCGTAGGGCCAAAAGAAAAGCAGTTTCCTGTAGGTTTACAGAGCAGAACAGTCAAACACAAGTCTCAAGACTGCAGCAGCTTGTGTCTTGTTCATTCAGGCTGCAAACAAGTACTGGTTGTTGCTCTTATCAGTGTTTGAGAGGGGAATTTCAGTTATGTGGGAACTTCCTCACTGGTACAAAAAAAAAAGAAAAAGAACAATGACAAAAGAAAAAGATTTGGTGCATGTTGGGCAAGGTGAGTAAAAGAAGAGGAACTGACACTTAACATTGTTTTGCATGCAGGCACCTTCACTTTCTGGTATTTTCAACCTTGTCCTCCACCTTTCCACGACAGCACCATGCAAAACTTTCATCTCCATCGCTTTTAAATAAGATAGAAGTATAATTTGCCTACTAATAGCAGTTATTCAGATGCAGTGGAAACAGATGCAAACGTTCAGTCCCTATTAGACCTAGAGGTTCCTAGCAGTGTTGGGGAAGCTACTTTGAAACAGCTACATTTTACATTTACATCTTTGTTGAAAATGGCAAGGTACACCACAAGCTACTGTTAAGTATAATATGCTGTTTCTTATGTAGTGCTGTAATGTTAATGGCGCTTGCTTGATTCTTCCCTAAATCAGAAGATGACAGGGCACAGGTGGAGCAACAGGCCCACAAGATACAGCACTTTCTCAAGAGAAAATAGCATATTACAATGTAGTGTTTGCTTGCACTGCACTGATATTTGGAGGACTAAGTATCTAGCTACTCCAAACTGGATCTGGAACTGGATTTTAAAAATAGCAACACTACTTGAATGCTACTGGAAAATGTAATTAAACTAAAAGCTTGTATATAATCTTGATATCATGTCATTTCCAACAAGCACCTCAAACTAAACAACAATACAGGTTTCAAGTAACTTCAAAAGAACCCATATTAACATTTTCTGATCTTACTGCCGTATAATCAGGACATTGTTTCACTGCCTTCCAAAACAGTTGCAAGTGACTGTTACAAGAAAACAAATGTTTTGGCACAAAGACTATTTTAATGTATTATCGGTTATGATCGTGGTTATGATTGTGGTCACAATTGGTTACACTCAGTAAACCGGAAACAAGCATGTCAGAGTTGCACACTTTACCCTCAAGACTTCAAAATTTGTGAATCACTGCAACCATGAGAGGTCCTTGAGCAAACAGCCATAAATGTATACAAAAAATTCCAGGCTGATGGGTCCAGTGGTATGCAAGATTAGCTGCGGACAACCTGCCTGTTGGCTTATGCCTGGTGGGGATAATAAATGATCGTTGACTTTTGGTTTCAAACGGGAACCCTAGTCTCTTGGTTGAAAGTCGTGTTTGTTAGACTGATCCATCCAACCCAACCACCTACGGCCGCTAGAGGTTGCTGCCTAACAGTAAAAGTAAATATGAGTTTTAATAAGCTTGCATAGATGACGTATATGGCTGTTTTTCTGATGAGGACAGGTGACTCATTTAGTTAATGAAGTTGCTGGTCAGTCAGCAGTGACATGGGACAGGATCAGTTTACTTCTAACTAAAAGCACCATCTTTCTCTCACCTGAACCAGAGTTATTTAGTAACCTAACCCTAACCACACATGGGCCATAAGATATGAAGTTCTGTTGAGTGTTAAATTCCTTTGTTTTTACATCCACCCTAACCATCTCATCTATGTAGTGCAGGAACAAAACAATTCCTAGACTGGGAATCATGTTGCCAGCAAAATGCATTTTGCCAAACCATTTAGTAGTGAAGAGACTTAATTTTAGCAGTTGATTTATATGTGGTTGGGTCTTTGGCTGGAGTTTATCAGTTGGAAGAGTCACTATTTCAGTTTAACAATGTTATCAGGAAGACTTTTTTTCTCGCAGAGGTTTATCAAACCATGCTGTTCAATTTCACTCATGGATATATGAATCTATTCACTGCTCTGACCTGAAGGAGCGTTTGGAAACAGTATAGACCTTGGCTCTGCTCTGTGACCCTCCCTTCTCCTATAGCTGATCACACATTCAGTCTTTTCAGGGAGTTGTAAAACTTGAACCTTGAGTTTGTTTACAGCGTGTGTGCCCTGTAAAGGAGTGGCGATGATTCAGTCACCAAGGTAGTTAACTATCCACTCATGTGTCCCATTCCTACTTTGCCTCTACTCAGTATGGACTGAGGAAAAGACTCCACATCAAAATGGTCTTTTGGAGTTTGGGAAAACATGAACGTGGAAGTAAAATTACAGCTGGAGAACAGTTGCAAGTAGGTAAGGTGTCTAAGTGGAGACATAGAGCGGTAGTATCTGAATCCACTGGAGCAGTGGACTCATGTATAGCTTGGAACGTCCGTGCCGTCTTTATTCTACCAAGAGGCGCCGTCGGAAGAAGAGGACGGTGGTACCTTCCTTCACAGAGGATGAGGAACTGAGGCAACTCCTGAGGTTGTATAAAAACAACAAGATCCGGACCACAAAGTACTCTTTCCTCTCCTTCCTGCCAAAGAATCTGTTCGAACAGCTCCATCGCTTTGCCAATGTCTACTTCATCTTCCTTGCTGCTCTCAACTTTGTTCCCGTGGTGGAGGCCTTCCAGCCAGAGATCGCGCTGGTTCCTATCATACTGGTGCTGACAGTGACGTCTGTCAAGGATATCTGGGAGGACTACCGCAGGTTTAGGTCGGACTATTTCATCAACCGGCTTCGCTGCTATGTTTACAAAAGGTGGGTTAAGTGTTGCTTTCATTCGATTTGATGTGACAACAAGCAACATCATCAGAGGTTGTACATGTGGGCTCTGACTCCAACAAGCTACAGAATACTGTAGCACAGGTGTCAAACACGTCCCCGAAGTAATGGTGACCGACGATCCCATTTTCCAGGGACATTCCCTGTTTTTGGTGGTCTGTCCCTGGAAATGTCCTAATTTTTCAATGTGCGTTAAAAACAGACCATAAAAACGAATAATAGTTTACATACTGTACTGAGAAAGACCGGTCAGCAGAGCCTACCTGGTGAATGACAGTACAGTTTTCCTTTCAGAAAGTGGACTCCAGAAAGTTGTATAAACAGAAGTACCACATGTTTGTGGTATCCAAAGATGTTAGTGCATGCATCCGTTTGGTGTATATTCAGGTCTTTGTTCTTGTGGACCTGTACATTTTCCTTGACCTAGAAAATCATCTCTAAGGATAGCTGTGATCAGTTGTGCGCTTCCTTGTTTAAGCTTTGATCTTTCTCTGAAAGCTGTCGTTGGCAAGTGATTTTGTTAACAAAAATGAAAAAGAGTGAACTTTTCTCACAAAGCTCAAGTTCCAACACAAAAATAAACTCACAGAGATGATTACATTCGCCATCTTCGTTACTGTACCGTAAGTGGTCAAAGGTGTTCAAAAAATTCCAGTGAAGACTTCCAGTAAGGCTGCTCTTCGACAACAGAACAGAAGTTCAACACCCGGTCAATGAACCTTTAACAATAGATTGTAGGTGACTTGTTGCAGTTGAATGCATACTTCCGCTTGGCAAACCCTTACCAACATACTGGCAACTTCTGTGCAGGAGCATGTAATGAAGGCTGTTTGACATGGGATGTATGATGTCTGAGTCTGAAGGAAACTAGGCAGTCCTTTCTGTAATGTATTGATGTGATGTGCTGTGACACATGATTCTTTGAATACAGTAGGATTAATAGTAGTATTTATGGTCACAGTTTCACTAACAATTTAGATATAATGTTTAAGAGAAAGACTAAATGAAAACTGTTATTTGACAATGTATTCATTCAGACATGCACTCATGATCAATTTGTTTGTAGGGTCTAATAAAGTACGATAATAGTCTTAATGAGTAAACATACACTTTGAACGCTTCCCAAGTCCTGACTCAGGAAACCGTGTTATAGCGGCAATAAAATAGATACAATATATATAATAAAGTAGGTACATGGGAAGTGATGAAACTAATAAAATATTAATTGATAATAATGAGAAGGAATCTAAAGTTTTCAGAAAGTTTAAAAAAATCAAATGAACTTGCATGGCAGGTGCACATCCACACTACATAAAAAAAGAATAATTGTAGCTGGAATCTAAGATCCCAAAGCTAAATATTTGAAAAGGTGAAAGGCATAATCTTTTTGAAGGAGGAGCTACATTCAGCACATAAAGCAACACTAACCTGCTAGTCACTAACTTATTTTTTAATTTTTATGCACAGTGTTATGTATTTGAATCACAAGAAAAAAAAAGGGAGTAGATTATTTTGTGTAACCTCGTGACCTCACATTGTACGTAACTGTACAGTTACAGGAATTCTGCACTGTTGTATTTCAGTCATTGCTTGGAAAGGGTGTTGGACTGTGAGTGTAATAATTAACCACTGATTGTACTCAAACTACAGGTGAATAATGCTTGTCAGTCAAAGCAGTTTTCTTGTTTGTTTGTTTTTGTTTTTTTTCATTGAACTTTAAAGAAGAATATAGGCCCTCTTTTGGCAAATACCACCAGCAGCTTTCACATTCATTGCACATATACTACAGTATAGTGCAGTTTTAAAGGCACCATGGTGAAAAGCTTAACTAAAGGTTATACAGGGTATAATGTTCAATCCTGTTCATAACTCACATTCATTCACTTGTGCACTCTGGAATGAATCCTGAAGATTGCTTTACATACAATGTTGTGGCCAGTGAGATGAAGATAAAGTGATACATCTTTTCCCCTGGCCTGTAGCGCTGTTGTTTATCCATGTAGATTTTTTTTTGCTGTGAGTTGCAGAGTTTTGGAGATAACAGCTGTATAGATGTCTGCCTTCTCTCCAATATAATGGGACTAAATGGCACTCAGCTTGTGGTGCTCAAGATGATCCACAGAGCTTGTTGTGAGCAGTTTCATGTAGGAACTATTTCCTTTCTTGTAGAAAAGAAAGTAGTTCCAGTAGATTCCGAAGTAAAGTTTTTAACCTGCAGCAGAATCTACCAAAGCTAGTTTAGACTCTATTAGAACTACTTTCTTTTCTACTAGAAAGAAAGTAGTTCCTACTTGAAACTGCTCTCAACAAGGTCTGTGGATTATGTTGGTTTTTATTATTATTTTATATTTTTTTTATAATTATGCTGATTAAAGCTGTTGGCTGTAATCAGCTGGAGCCAAACGCGTCTGGAGCCATGATGATTTAGCCACAACAGCCAATTCTTCAGGGCTTACAGTGTAGCCAGTGGATATTGGATAACTGATATCTGGCCCAAGACTTCCTCTTCCAACTTGAGAAATGCGAATGGAGTTTGTGAGATGGCATCCTTTTTTTTTCTTTTTCTTTCCAAAAAGCCAGTTAAAGGCTAATTAAAAGCTAAATCGCTAGGTTCTGAGATTGCATTTTGGCCAATATGTTCTGCCTTTTTTGCTCTCCACACAGACTGTTCAGCTGCATGCAACCAAAGCAAGTTCAGACATGATTGGTCGTATGACTCAAATTACAAACAGAAACAGGACTGCTCCTGATCCCAAAATCTTGTCTCTTGCCTACAGATTCTGCAACTTCATATGTGGATCCTTTTATAGAAATTAACACAACTGTAGACTGAGTTGGGTGGTACGTGATGAGTAGTTTATTTTTCAGCATGAGTTGATCAGCCCCAAAAGCATACAGAGGTCTTTAGGTTTAGTTCTTCACTGTGTGTTCCCCTTTTGAATTCCTCTTATTGTGAACACCACCATGTGGAAGTTAATAGTGGAAGTTTAATCAAGTGCATCTGTGATCAGGTGTAAGAATCATAAAATAGGAGGAGATCTCTTCAGTTCTCTACAGTTCCTTCATTCTTGTCATAACACATTTTTCAGACCATTAAATGTGATACCAAAGTTCTGCCAACATTTAGGCAATAGATTTCCCCTCAACACCGGCATTTGGTCAGAAACGCTCTGAAAACTAATCATTTGTAGCTGTTGTTAATATTGCATCTGCCTGTACTTCTGTACTGACTGTATAACTTTGCACCAACCTCAAACTTATCATTTCTGTCTAATGCCCTGGAAAAAGTTCTCACAACTCTCAGAGGAAGACAACATTTTGGACACATTCTGTTCAGGTTTCTGGATGTACAACAGCAATGAGTCAGCTTTTCTAAGGGTAATGAATGACCAACTGCTCTCCTTTGACTGACAATAAATATCAGTGATTGATTGACTGACTGATTGATTGCTTAAATTTTTTTCTTCCTCTGCTGTCTCCTGTGATGTACCCCAAGGCTCCATCTTAGGTCCTGTTTTATTTGCATTATATATCCTACCACTGTGCTCTGCTTGAAAATACATCATCTCTAATCATTCTATGCTCATGACACAGTTATAATTCCCCATCAAGTGAAGTACACCATTTTCTGATTTGTGATAATGTGTTGAGGTTGTCAAAGGCTGAGTGAGCAAAAATATCCTCCAACTTAGTGAGAGAAGTCAGAGGTCCTACTTATAAGTCTTAAAATTTCCTTTTGGAGATCTAGAGATGGTCCTTCATGCTTATTACCTTAAGTCTTAACCACAGTAACTTTATGAGGGAGTTATTCATTAGCATCAGGACTTCTTACTGGTATCGAGAAGAGAGACCCTGAAGGTGCAAGTGTCTCAAAATTGTACAGAAGTTCAGAAAAGTTTTTTTTTTAAAGGCTTGATTGCTAAAAAGACCTCACAATAATGACCACCCTGGATTTTTTTGTCATGTCTTTGTATTAATTTGCAGGCAAACCTAAATTCTTTTTCTCTTCAATAATTTGTCCAACATGTTTTTAATCCTCTGTCTCCTCTGTGTCTACTCATGTTGTCCCACAGCAAGCAGAAAGCCTACATTGAGCAGTGCTGGAAGGACGTGCGAGTCGGAGACTTTGTCCGTCTGTCCTGTAATGAGATCATCCCTGCTGACATGCTGCTGCTGCACTCCTCTGACCCTCGTGGGGTCTGTTATATCGAGACTGCCAACCTGGATGGAGAGACCAACCTGAAACAGAGACAGGTGGTCTTAGACCTCCCACTGCAGGTAATACATGAAGTGTATTAATAAGTGTTAAATGTGTCTTTCCGTCAACTTGTGGCCCCCACAGCAAATCTGTGTCTGTTCGTCCCTTTATCTGTCATTTAATTTACTTTTTAAAAATTGATTTTGGGGGGGCGTTGTTGTAGTCAATATAATTTAACAACAAAGAGCAATATTTATATTTTAAGGTCCAATGGTGGAGGTGTCAGGATATTGAACACATACTCCCCAACAGATGAAAAGGTGCAAAACCTCTCCATTGAGAACTCAACCTTTATGATTATTATCAGCCACAAAATATATGCTTATTAAAAGACTGTAACTTCATTGTACAGCAAGAGACCAGTATATCTAGTGTTGAATATTAAAATTATACAGAAAATTGATAGTTTATACAACACATGGTGTTTGTTGTCAAAATTAGGAGCCTGTCAGCTCATCAATCAGGTGACAGCCAAGTGTTTGCAGTCAGTGGAGAGCAGCTGGGGCACCTGGCTCTAAAATCTGTGGCCATCTTGGTCTCGTGAGGTTATTGTTGGCCATGTGTGCGTGATGTCAGAGCAAGTTGGGATCAAGTCGGACACAGATCAGATAACCAGCATGCATTGTGCAATGATTACCGGTGATCAATTTGCGAAGGCCTGGCTCATCTCGAACGAGCGTAGGGATTCGGGTATGTTATGCTAGCGTCGGCTAATGAAGCCTCAATCAGCTAGTCTCGAGCAGGGATCAGGTGCAGGACACAGAGGTCTCCTAACTAACCCTAACAAGATCACTTTAGGCAGTTTATCAGATTTCACACAGCTCCCTCTAGAGACACAAAAGGCTTTACACACCCTTTTCACATAGGCAGCAGTACTTCCCAACACCTGGAAACACACTTTGATTTAAATAAAATTTGTCTGATCAAAACATGATGAGGATCTTGGCTGGTGTGTAGCAGGTCTTTTGTAGTGTTGATTTCAGCTTATTTGCTTGAGACTGTTTTCTTATCTTCTGATCCAGTAATCACTTGTAGACTGGACTTCATGGCGGTGTTGTTTCAGACTGTATTATGCGCGTCACTCCCAATTTGAATACATGTAGGTCTGCTTAAAATGTGGCCTGTGCAGCTAAATTATGTAGGAAAATATGTATATATAATGAAGGACTTGGATCAGGAATGACTCACTCCAGGGGTAAAAGCACTGATATGCACAGCTTTATTAGTCAAAATGAAAGGCTGACTGGCACGCTACTTCTAATTGGGAGCAGCTGTAAAATTCAAGATGTGTAACATACAGTACAGGGAGACATCGAGAAAAACAGGAAACAGACAGTGCTTTGTGCAAGAGACACAATGCATGCAGTCACAATAAAAAAGCAGATAAAACAGCCATTGTCTGCCTTTTGCTGACATCCACATTATCATGTATTTGTTTATCCGTGTGTATTTATCTGTAGTCTTGATTGAATTTGTTTTGTGCGTGTGTGTGTTTTCCAGGAAGGAGAGGTGACACTTGAGAGCTTCCACAGTCGTATCGAGTGTGAGAACCCCAACAATGACCTCAGCAGGTTCAGAGGTTACATGTGAGTTCCTTTTCATCTGACAAGGATCAAGATCACAGTTTGAAATTCGTCCAATACCAAACTTGTGGCCATAGCAACATTAAAAAGCACAGCTGTCTTAACTCGTTATCAACTGCATTAGACCAGCTGAGTCAGCAACTTGATAAACTAATGAAGGAAAACACACATACTAGAGAAATGGACACGAAAAGAAAAAAACAACTGAAAAACTGAAAAGGAACAGACACCAGAAGAATATAAAATGATAGAAAAATGATACAAAAAAGGCAACAAACAGGCAGTTAATAAACTGAAAGACATTAAACCAAAAATAAAATGAACACAGATTTGTAAATGGACTAGAATTATTCCTTGTCATGACAAGATTTTGAGGGCAAAACTTTCACCAAAAAAATCTCAGAATGATTTCATATTTCATATTGTTGGCAAATGACCACGGTATTAGAAGGATAATTAGAAGGATAACTTGTAGGTGTGTGTTAAAGGGTTTGATGTCACGTCATGTCAGATGGTTCTTCACCGCCACATCTTGCCTTCAATCTGTTTAATACACACCTACTCTTTGATTATCCCTTATATAACTGTATCTCAGCCTGTTTAATGTGCACTCTGTACTGATTTGTGTCTGCTGCATTGCTATATCTATATCATTTATATCAGGGGTCTTCAACACGGGGTTAGGGGGTCCCTAGAGTTCCTAGAGTTAATGCAAATTATTGTTTGATAATTTTATTTTTCAGAATTAAGATATGTCTGAAAATCAGTTGGCCTATTTTACGGAGAAACCCCTAAACATTTAATTTACACAACATAAGCTAGTTAACCTACTAAATCACCATATGGCACCAATTGACGATGGTGAACTAGTTAGCTACATATTATTGAAACATATTGATAAATTAGCTTGATTATTATGCTGACTGTACGGACTCTATGTGAGCCACAGTGGATCATTTTGTAACTTCATGAGCAGGAGACTCTGATAGACCCTCCACCTCAGAAACCATTGGCAAATGTGCAGAATGCAAAGCTAACACAGCTAACATTAGCCATGCTTCAACTGCTGCTAATTTAGCTGGCCTAAAAATGTTAAATGCGTGTTGTCTTCTAAACATACTGTACCAGTCAGTTAGAAGAGCTGGATCATGTTGTGCACTTGAACCTGAGCTCCGGCCTATTGTGTGTTTGTGTGTGTTGTTCCACAGGGAGCACCCTAATGGGGTTCGTGTGGGCCTCCATAACAGCAACCTCCTGCTGAGGAGCTGCACCGTCCGCAACACTGAGACTGTAATTGGCATTGTGGTCTATGCTGGTAAGAGCACAGCATCATGCACAGAAGCTAATCTAACTACCACTGCAGCAATGACACTGGTCTGCTCACTGCAGTCTGTAATCACATAATCACATCATAAAGATAAGACTTTGTCCCCCTGCCTGGACAGATTTTGGTTGAAGCCAGTACTCTTAATCACCTGTTAAGCATTTGAAAGTGCCTGCCCTTTTCCAAACAGTTTCCAAGGATGATTTCAGGTGTGTATCTGTGTAACAAACCAATCAGTGCAGGGGTCTGCAACCTTTACACTCAATAAAGCCATTTTTGGCCCAAAAAAGGAGGGAAAAAATCTAATCTAATCCGCAACTATAGGGCTAAATTTTGTATTTTCAGAGACTTCGCTATTTCTTTGGATTTGTCATCCATATCTAGCCTAAGGAGACTCAAGACTGGCCATTAGCAAAGTTTAGAGGAAAAGGTGCCAAGCAATGGACTTTTTAGTTGGTGTATAGGCTAGTCAGTTTTACAGTTGGATAAAGTAAGAATTAGAAGAAATTGAGGTTAGAACCATTCTTTATTTCCATGTGATTTTTCATCAAATCCATAGAGAGTCAATGGAGAGGGGCAAAAGAGCTGCAGGTTGCTGAACCCTGATATACTCTGTCACGTTAACCTGAAATACCACAAATGTATCATCTTGCTCAGTTCTTTCTCAGTTCCTGTTCTTAGTTTGTCTCCTTGTTGCACGGCTGCAACTAACAAAAAATGTTCATCAGTGTCTCCCAAAGTACAAAATGACCTGATCCTCAAGTTCTTGTTTTGTCCCCAGCCCAAAGATACTCAGTTTACTGTCACAGAGGAAAGAAAATATTCACATTCAACAAGCTGGATTCAGAGAATCTTGACTTTTTTCTGGCAGTTGATTTAATACTAAACAACTAATTGTTAAATTGTTGCAGCCCTACATTCTGAACACATAACATGTAGCAGCCAGACAATGTGAGTGAGGGAGAACAGGGACATATAAAGTAGATCTGTATGGTGGGTGTGTTTCAATTTATGGAATGCAAATCATGTGTGACAAAAAAAAAATCCCCAGTTCCTCTGTGTATGCTCAAGAGAGTAGAAGTAATACAAGTGAAACCAGTCAGGTGAGTGGGATCAAGCATCCACCCACCACTGTACTACCAGCACCCAGCTGTATGCAGGTGCTCTCACAGAACTCATTCTGTCCACAGACCAGAGGCCACCATGAGTACAGTGTACAGTCTAAACATGTCTAAACATGACAGGGTCAGTCATCATTCAGTGACTGAGTCATGTCCTAGTCAGGTTGCCAGGCAACCACTGAAGACGCTGTACAGAAGTGGTGGGTGATAAATTGATAAAAAACGGTCCCTTTCATTAGTGAGCTTAATGCCATGTTTGCATGGCTCTGCTTGGCTTTACTCTACTCGCTCTTGTTTAGTTTTCAGTTGTAAAAGGTGTGGATAGTCCAGCTGAGCTGGGACTGAACGATGGAGATTAAACACTGCAGACTACTGCCAATTATTCACTTGACTCAGATATTTAAGAATGGCATCCCATAAAACCACAAAGAGGTCAATTGACAAAGTGCTGTTGAGTGGGTAACACCTCTGACGCAGCCACAGAACAACAGGAAACATAGCTCAAAACCTGCTGCACACAGTTTCACACAGTACAGAGGAAACATGTCGTTCAACCTGGAAACAGTAACACAACAGTGCACGCCATCTTCAGACCGAACGTGTCCTGAGGGATGGATGCTGGGAGAGAGAGAGTGGGTTGTTAAAGTTGAACAGGTTTGGGGAGTAAGGGATTACATGTAACGGCATTACGAAATCTGGATACACTAGATGTAATCAGGTTACAGATATATTTAGTAGTATGCACGTACACAGTGCACATACAGTTATCAGTTCAGTATCATGACTTCTATTGAAAAAAATGCTTCGCTGGGTGGAAATTTAACTATTTTTTTGTCTTTAAATCAATCAATCATTCAATAAATTGCACACAAAGGAAGGAACAGCTGGACAAACTAATGAACCTAACATTGAACATTTTCATCTCTTATTAATCGACTATTAAATAAACCTGCATCTATTTTGATCATTGATGAATCGTTGGGTCATTTTTAAATTTAAAAAAAGTCTAAAGTCTCTGATTTCAGCTTCTTAAATGTGAATATTTTCTGGTTCCTTCACTCCTCACTGACAGTAAACTGAATATTTTTGAGTTGTGGACTAAACAAGACATTTGAGGACGACATCTTCATTGACCAAACAAGTTAGCTGCAGCCCTAAAAACACCATACTAGGCTAAATAATTTCACCATATTTTAAACTAAAGTAATAAAAAGGAACGGAAAGTCATCAATAGCTATGTTGGGATACATTTTTCAAGTAACCCTCCCAAACCTGTAGTTGATTGATTTATTGATGGATTAGTATAGAATAGCGTTAGGACCAGACAAGCATGTTGCTTATTCCTTCTCCTTTTTGGACATGTTAATTTATGTAGTTCATTGAAAATCTCTTCATTGTTTATTGTATATTATGTTTCATTTTCTACAAATGTTATTCAGTTATTTATTTATTTATTATCATATTTGACATAATTTAGCGTTGTTTGAGATTTATGAGCTAGTTTTCAGCTTCTTTTTGCCCCCACGCACACTTCTGTACTGTGACTACATTTTGTAATTAGGTATTCAGTCCTTAAAGGCATAGTTAGCTGTATCATCCGACGCACTTTTTGTCAAAATCACTGTATTTCTCCTCACTATCCGCAAGCTGTCAGTTCTGAGAGCATGCTGAAAAAAAAATCTGGTTTCAATACACAGCCTGGGCTCTGAATTTCAGCAGGTAAATCTGTGGCTCGCACAGCCACCAACACATGGGTCCACCCCCTCACGTCCGGGGGGCCGATTCATACTCGTGCACAGATCAGACACAGGGTGGAGGGGGAGTAGTAGGTTGTGTAGCGTGTGCAGTTGGAGTAAGAGAGAGACACGGTATATCAGGTGCAGATATTTTGCATTCGCCATGGCTGAAAAACAGCCCAAGAGAAAACGGTCGGAGGAGCATAAATTTAAAAAAAGACGGAATAAAACGGATTAAAAACGGACGCGGAGGTCGCTGTCTTTCTGCTGGACGGATGAGCAACATTAGCTTTGCGGTGCTTCACATACCAGTAACAGCCGTCAGGCATTCATTATATTGTCTAATCTGCTAAAATGTACTGTTGTTGTGATGTTATCTATTTATAATAGCAGTGGAGTTGTGGGTACAGTTGTCTGATGGGTCAGCTAACCTTAGCTTTGCGGCTTAGCAGTGTGCTAACTCACAACTTGGCTATTTCAGCTGCTTTACTGCTGCTTTAGTTTCTACGGCCGTTTCCATGACAATGCGCGTCCATGAACTTCGGGGGTAGAGCCCGGGGTGGAGTATGAAGGGAGGGGTGGGTCTGTATTCGTTTACACTTCAAATATCAACAACCTCTCTACTCGTTTTCTCCCACATCGCTAACTACACCTTTAATATGACTCAACTCTTTTTGGCCATCATTTGCTCCCCTGTCCTGATGCTGCAGTGACTTGGTCTGATAGTTTGGGTCACACCAGAATTTGACTGTCAGCTTTGACACCTAAAAGAACAGAACCAAATGTGCAAACGCAGCAGAGTGTATTTGAAATCGGAAGAGTTTAACCACCCGGGATAGGTGTAAAAACATCCTTAAAAGATTTTGAGAAACAATAAGTCAGAATTTGAAACGAGTGTAAGGTGGAGCTGACTCAAGGATAAAACATAAAGTGAAGTTTTATGCTGATGATGTTCTTCTCTCGCTGTGTGACTCAGGTCATGAGACTAAAGCCATGATGAACAACAGCGGGCCGAGGTATAAACGCAGCCACCTGGAGAAGCGTCTGAACACAGACGTCCTGTGGTGTGTGCTGCTGCTCATCATCATGTGTCTGACTGCAGCTATAGGTGAGCACTGCATCAACAGCTGACTGCGTAAAACCGCACGGACACCGCTGGGCGGACGGTACTTCTGTGGAAACCAGTCACTGCTTGAATCTGTAGTTGTTCAGAGTTCAGAGCTGTTCTGGTGTCTTTCAGGTCACGGCCTCTGGCTGAAGAACCTCAAAGACCCTCTCTTCCGGGTTGATGGGGAGATGTCCCCGGCTCTGGCTGGATTCTATGTTTTCTGGACTATGATCATTGTGCTGCAGGTAGAGTGTTAACCATTCCAGTCTCAGGGTAAAAGTTGCATTTTTGCACTCCCAAGACACTACAGGCATTGTACATTGGTTTTTACATACACTTCATGCATTGTGTGTTTTTTCCTGCACTGGTCAATTTGGAGATTTTGGTTGTTTTTCTTCCATAAAACACCTTCTTTCAGACTAATGAAAAGAAAACATCCAAAATACACATTTAAGTGTTTGCTTTCCAACACTTTGTCTATTTGTATCTGTAGAATTCTCCTAAATCCACTAAAACTAAACATTAGACAGTGCTTCATTTGCATATTTAAACATAACATTTCAGAAAATCTTTAATACAAAAAATGATTCCCTTAATGTAAGTAATCAACTGAAAAAGTTTCATGTGATGTGATATAGTTACACTCTTCACCTGTAGTGTCTCCCCCCACAGTCTCTTATTAGCTGCAGGTATGAATCACAGCTTTCCAATTTGACAGTTAATCACAGAACAGTAACACAATTTATCTGTGAAATCTACAACGATAGGCTCACATAGCGCTGGGCAATATTATATTGTATCGTGATATGAGACTAGATATCGTTATAGATTTTGGATATCATTATTTCATGATATGGCATAAAAGTGTTGTCTTTTCCTGGTTTTAAAGGCTGCATTACAGTAAAATGATGTAATTTCCTGAACTAACCAGACTGTTCTAGCTGTTCTAACCCTTTACCCACATTACTGATGATTATTTATCAAAAAATCTAATTGGGCTCATATTTTGTGAAAGCACCAATAGTCACAATATTGTGGTATTTGGTCAAAAATATTGTGATATTTATCTACTTTATAAAATACTACTGCATTTTATACAGCTACAGAACACACAAAAAATACATTTGAAAGACTAGTGTCTCTTTCCAAAAACCATGACCTGGTTACTCAAGATAGAACTTGTGAGCAGTTTCATGTAGGAACTACTTTCTGTCTTGAAAAGAAAGTAGTTCCTTTTCTACTTGATTATCTTGGTTTTATAATACTTAATTAAGTATAATTATTATGCTGATTAAAGCTGTTGGTTGTGATTAAAGCCATGACGAATTAGCCTCTGAGGGCATCAGCCAATGCTTTGGGGCTTCCAGTGTAGCCAGTGGATATTGGATTGGATAGGAATTTTCTTTCTGTTGTAGGATCTACCAAAACTACTTTAGAATCTACTGAAAAGAAATTAATTCCTACACTGAAGCTGCTCACAACGAAGTCTGTGGATTATCTTGAGTAACCAGGTCATGATTTATGGAAAGAGACACTGGTGTTGAATCTTTCAAATGTTTTTTTTTTTTGTTTTGTTTTTTCATAGTGCCATTTAGTCCCATTATATTGGTGAGAAGGCAGACATCTCAAAGGCTGATATCTTCAAAACTCTGCAACTCACACCAAAAAGATCTAGATGGATAAACAGCTCTACAGACCAGAGCAAAAATATGTATCTTTGATTTTAGGGTGAACTGTCCCTTTAACAACAAATATTACTGGAACCACTACAGAAAATGGCAGATTTTAGAGAACATTTAAAAATCCAGGAATTCACATAATAGACTGTATCGCTGACTACCCCTGTAACAAAATGGCCACAGTTCTGCACAGTCATCATACATGGCTGTACCATATACCAGTTTTTGACCACTTCTTGCACTGGTAAACCAACTGTATTATCACACTGGTGTATTGCAATGAATGAGGGGTATGTGTTTTTAAATCTGAATCTGTTTTGGCACAGCACAGCGTTGGTGTATGAGGACACTGAGATATGTAGACCTTTATTTGTAGACCTTTTTTAATGTCCAGGTTACGTAACATTGTTGTTTTAAAAGCAGTATGTACGTGTTTGCTTCCATGGAACCTTTACCGAACATGTTCAATTAAAGTTGGTGTGTAGTTTTTAACATCTTAGATGTTCTTGTCATGTAATCGGTGTCTGTCCCACAGGTGCTGATCCCCATCTCTCTGTACGTGTCCATTGAGATCGTCAAACTGGGTCAGATCTACTTCATCCACAATGACCTGGCCCTTTACAACGAGCAGCTGGACTCCAGGATCCAGTGCCGGGCCCTCAACATCACCGAGGACCTGGGCCAGATCCAGTACCTCTTCTCTGATAAGACAGGAACTCTGACGGAGAACAAGATGGTGTTCCGCCGCTGCAGCATCTACGGGGTGGAGTATCCTCATGAGGATAATGGTAAGAACAAGAGACACATTTGCATAATAGTGGGGAATGAATTTCATCAAATGCAGTCAATTTCAGTTATTTGTTGTTGACATTTCTGTCACAAAGATATTGATAGTGCAGCATGAAAAAGTTAATATTGACAGATTTTATAACCTCTATTATTCTTTGTTCTGCTTGATTTTGGGCTGATAATCATGGTCAGTCTAGTGGAATATGATCTGAATCTAATCTGATTGTTTGATTGTAATTAATTTACCTGAAACAAACGCAGTGCTCACTCCAGACTCCAGGCTGATGTAAGTGATCTGTGTGTGTGTGTGTGTGTGTGTGTGTGTGTGTGTGTGTGTGTGTGTGTGTGTGTGCCAGCTCGGAGGCTGGAGGTGTATGAAACGGAGAGGAACGAGGCATCCGGTCGCTCTGTGACTCTGAAGTCGGGCTGCAGCCGTAAATCTCTGAGCTGTCGCTCCCTCAACTGCAACCGCAGCTCCGTGTCTCTGCACACGCTCACTGCCGAGTCAGAGGAGGAGGACCAACTGTCCAATCACATCCAACCCAGGACCAGTGCCTTCTGCAGCCGAGTGGTCAGACTCACACACACAGACACACACACATAGACGTGTTATCTGTGCCCTGGCCTATTTGGTTCACATCCAGACTGAGAATCTGTTCAAACTCATGCAGCTGAATTTCTTGTGCAAGCTGATAAACAACGATGGTGTGTTGGGACCAAAGTATTAAGTTTAAAAAATAAAGGCTAGATTAACTTTCTAAATTTAAGAGCAACAAACTTGTGAGAAAAACAGATATTCAGGGGAAAAAAGGATGATTCAACGTAGTTAAGCCGTGTGGTTTCTTTTTTGTATTTGTCCAAATTTTTTTTCTCATAAAGTTATTTATAATCTCAGAGAATATTCTTCTTTTTTCCCTTAAATTTACAACTTTAATATCAGAGAATATTCTTCTTTTTTGCCGTAATTGACAACTTCAATCTCCATAAATTTACAACTTTAGAAAATATCGTTCTTTTTTTCCTTATAACTTTATGACTTTAATCTCAGAGAAT
This sequence comes from Lutjanus campechanus, assembly GCA_027495735.1. Lineage (NCBI taxonomy): Eukaryota > Metazoa > Chordata > Actinopteri > Lutjaniformes > Lutjanidae > Lutjanus > Lutjanus campechanus. The sequence goes on along the minus strand of JAJHUR010100428.1, from coordinate 1,057 downwards.
TTTTCAGAGAGTTTTTTTATTACCCTACTCCCCTACCCCAGCTACTTTTTTTTAGAGCGAGAGACACAGTGAGTAGCTAGAAAGTACTTTTTTCTTGAAAGTTAAGTACTATGAATGTATAAATCATCTATGCTTATATTGAATATTAAAAAAAATAATGAGTTAAAGACACCTGAAAACACAAGACAGTACAAAGATTCATGTGAAAATCTGGTTGACTCTGGTGTATAATGATTAAGTCATTTTTTTCAGAATGTGAAGCGTCTTCATCACAGTGTGTTCTGTAAACTGCAGGAATCAGACACAACAAACAAGCTTTTTTAATCATACACTTCATTTGATTTAGCTTAATTCAAATTAATATGGTTTAACAATGTAAACAGTTAAAGGAGCACTCCTCTGGTGGCGGTTAGTGCTCTGCCAAAAATAATAATTGATGATGTCATCATGGTTGTCATAGTCTGCGTTACTTATTAGAGGTGTGAAGACTGAAGGATGTGATGAAGTGCATGTAAACATGTTTAGTGAGCTCTGCTGTTTCCCCTGTGGATTCTGTAATGGGTACAGTTAGTTCAGGTTCAGCTGGGATATCTAAGCTCTTGCGTCTGTCTGTGTGTTCAGGCGAAGGAGGTGGTACCAGACCCTGAGCTGGTGAGGAAGCTGAGCTGCCTCTGCTCTCCTGTGCTGCCCCTGACGGACAGCTCCTCTGGGACTCCGTCCAGCCTGGAGCTCACCTACATCACCGACTTCTTCCTCGCTCTGGCCATCTGTAACAGCGTGGTGGTGTCCTCGCCCAGCCAGCCTCGGCACGTGGTGAGTGCACGACATCTGGAGAGTGTGTGACAAAGACTCAAAGATCGATATTTGTCCCTGTATAGCTTGTTCATATGCTGACATAGTTTGAATAGAGTTATTCGAGAGATGTGTGTTTTGTCAGTTGATATGGTGACATAGTGCAGCTGACATGAATCAATACCCCTCATATGTGACTACACTGTGAATGGTTGAGGTTAATCTATATTTTCTGGTTTCTCTGATGGAGGGCTCAGTTAGTAGT
>JAJHUR010100427.1:0-12698 GCA_027495735.1 Lutjanus campechanus | reverse complement strand
CAGGCATCATCCTATGTGGATGAGACACTACTAAAGTTGACTAATCATTGCAGCTGTAGAATTCCTATAATGAGCTGGAAGAAGTTTTAAACATATATACCACAGAGTTGTCTCTTGCTAATTAGCTCAGTGAGATAGAGCAGAGTCTCTTGAGCCAGAAATTGTGATTCAAGCCTCAACTGACGTAAAATGCACATAAGAATGCCACCTGTTTTTCATATTCCTCCACTCTGCTTGTTGCTCAGAACTGCCTAATTTTGCCTAAAATTGCCCGGCCCCGACCATTGCTGCGAAGCAGCTATAATTTTTACCTTGATACTAAGCACAGATGGTACCTTGACTAAAAGCCAGAGCATTGCTCACTAATGAAAATGACCTTAATATAAAGCCATTTTCATAACAGTCATTAAAATTTCATTTTCATTAAAAATGAGCACAAATAAATAAATAAGTCAAATTTAAATTTACAAGTCAGGATAATAATTTCATTTTCCTGAGAGCAGTGCTCTCTTTTAAGCTCAAAGTCACAATGAAGTCCAATTATAACCCCAGGCTTGACCAATTACCACTGAGAGGCTCCTCCTGTGGGATAGTTGGGGGTTAAGGACCTTGCTCAAGAGCACCTCAGTGGTGGTTATTAGGAAGGGACAAGGCCCAGCGGTGACTGATAAAAAACCCACTTCTCTAAACAGGGTACAGGATACAGGGATACAGGGTATCCATGGCCCCAATTGAAATGAAAATGAATAGTCCAGATTTATTTTATTATCATCATGGCACTAACATGCTTTGGAGAAAACTTATTTTTAATTAGAGATGTCAGTATAATTCTCATTTTGGCAGGAGCCATTTAATTAGATGTAGTTACCAAGCTCATGAGAAAGGCACACAATAATAAGGAACACCTAGTGGTGCTGTGATTGTACCTTACAAATTCATGTGAGTCCATATCTCACAATCTGGTGGAGACTGTGCTGCATCTAATCCTGAACTATTATAGTAACTTCAGCCTGATAATCACTTTTGAGCAAGTGTTTTCAGACTGGAAGTGTCTGTAGACCGAGATGATAATTCGTTGCACCAAATTTGATATTTGATATTATTCCTTGCCACAGACATGCTTCTCAGGGCAGCTGAACATGAAGACCCTATTACCAAGAACATTGCAGGAAAGCCAGTAGTAGATCAGTAGTTGTAGGGCCCTGGTATTGCTCAAGAGCCATGACAAGATCTTCAACTACAGTCTTTGAGATATAGCTCCAGTTAAGTCAACAATCCAGGAACTCAAACCCTGCTGGATGTTGTGGAGAAATTACATTTACCTGGCATATTCAACGCTTGTATATACCTACATTGTGTCCTTTGTTGTATCCTATGGCCTTCTTTAATAGCTAACGAGGTACCATCAACAATCATGAAGATGATGTAGAAAAACATCAGCAGCTACACAGGTTGCTGGATCTTCCTCGTAGCTTGAGCAGCACAGCTACACAGCAGGACTCCATCGACTCTAAAGTTTGGCTGCAAATAGGGTATAAGGAGAGCCCAAAAGGCACTGAAAGTTTTTAATCTAGGCTGAAGCCCAGGGTTTTGGTGGGAATGGCAGTGATAGATCAGGCAGGTAGCCTCCCTACCCTGCTATGATGAACCAGAGGCCAGACATGGACTAACTGTCAAGGAGAAGGTAAGTTCAGGCTGCAGGAAACAGACAATGAGCAAAACTGTACTTACACAACTGCACATCAAGTTTGTGATCCAGGTTGTCTATGATTTGGTGCAGAGTCCTTCCAATACCTTAGTCTACACCAAAAGATTTTTGTTAGCATCCATCTGTTAGCCTTTGTGATCTGAATCCAGCATCAAGCTCCATGTACAACTGTTCACACGAAAGGAGGACTGAAGTGGATCTGACCAAGCTAGCCCAGTCGCACAGTCAAGCCTGTATCATGTCTTGGCCTGAGGGACTGGCCGCGTAAAGTTGGTCAAGCTCATTCAGGTTTCGGGTAAAGCCTTCATCTTTTTCATGTTGATTGACAGCTGAAGGCATCTGAAGTCTTAGTAGTAATTAAAACTTAGACCTGAATTTGTTTTACTAGTACTACCAATGCCAATGAAATTAAGAAGATCAGAGGCTCATGGAGGCCCACTGGAGGAAAGAAGCCCAAATATCGGGAACTCATAGAACAGTGCCAGATGCAGAGATAGAAGGCTGAATACAGGTGGGATGTAGATGCTTTGCTACTCTCACTATATCAGGCAATGAGAGATCTCCCTGCCTACTGGTATTCAGGGATTTCTAACTTCAAGGTAGCTGCTTTCCTTTAGACTACTTTTGTGAAGCCAAGAGGGGGTTCCTGATGGCTGGGCAACCCAGGATCTCCATACGATCATATGCTTTTCCCAGGCTTGCGCCCTGGAGCGGTTACTACAGTGCCACTGATCCATAGTGTCAGAGACATCATAGAGCATAACAGCTACAAGTAATATATATACACTCACTGGCTACTTCGTTAGGTATACCTGTTCAACTGCTCATTAACGCAAATATCTAATCAGCCAATCACATGGCAGCAACTCAGTGCATTTATGCATGTAGACATGGTCAAGACAAGCTGCTGAAGTTCAAACTGAGCATCAGAATGGGAAACAAAGGTGATTTAAGTGACCTTTGCTTTGCCTTGACCTTTCAGAAATTGCTGATCTACTGGGAATTTCATGCACAACCATCCCTAGGGTTTACAGAGAATAGTTCAAAAAAGAGAAAATATCCAGTGAGTGGTAGTTCTCTGGGCCAAAATGCCTTATTCATGCCAGAAGTCAGAGGTTCGAGATGATAGAAAGGCAACAGTAACTCAGATAACCACTCGTTACAACCAAGGTATGCAGAAGACCATCTCTGAACACACAATATGTCGAACCTTGAAGCAGATGGGCTACAGCAGCAGAAGACCACACCAGGTGCCACTCCTGTCAGCTAAGAACAGGACATGGGCTCTGCAAAATTGGACAATGGAAGACTGGAAAAATGTTGCCTGGTCTGATGAGTCTCGATTCCTGTTCCGGCATTCAGATGATAGGGTCAGAATTTGGTGCAAAGAATTTGAAAGCATGGATCCATCCTGCCTTGTATCGATGGTTCAGGCTGGTGGTGGTGGTCTAACGGTGTGGAGGATATTTTCTTGGCACACTTTGGGCCCCTTAGCACCAATTGAGCATCATTTAAATGCCACAGCCTACCTGAGTATTGCTGTTGACCATGTCCATCCCTTTATGACCATAGTGAACCCGTCTTCTGATGGCTACTTCTAGCAGGATAATATGCCATGTCACAAAACTCGTTTCTTGAATATGACAGATGAATTCCAATGGCCTCCACAGTCACCAGATCTCAATCCAATAGAGCACCTTTGTGATGTGGTGGAACAGGAGATTCGCATCATGGATGTGCAGCCGAAAAATCTGCAGCAACTGCATGATGCTATCATGTCAATATGGACCAAAATCTCTAAGGAATGTTTCCAGCACCTTGTTGAATCTATGCCATGAGGAATTAAGGCAGTTCTGAAGGCAAAAGGGGGTCCAACCTGGTTCTAGCAAGGTGTGCCAAATGAAGTGGCCGGTAACTGTATATATTTTCTTTTTTGTCATGTTATGCTTTTTTCTCACATTTATTTGAGAGGGTGGGAACTTCTTATGAATCCGAATCGGGCGTTCATTTCCAAAAGGTCTGTATAGCCCCTGTTGTAAACCAAGCCCAACCACAGAGTATCTAGGTTGCACCCCGGATCATGTCACTGGCACCAGCTGGCTTTCGTCATCACCAATAGCCCTTGACTGAACTGTCCTTGTAACCCACAGCTACCACAGTGGTGCAACACGGGCAACTCCCTGACAAGCAGCAAAGTGCACCTTTAGCCCAAACAAATCCACCACTCGAAGCAAAGCAACCTTGCATAAGCGTTTCACCACTGGTTCGAAGCAGACATCACTTACCTTGAGTCAGCAATTACAGACAAAAGCAGAACTGCTCTACTACTAGAGTGACTAAGAACAAAGGAGATCACAGGGACCATAGTGACTGCAATAACTACTGTGGAATATCCCACTTCAATTGTCAAGGCCTTTGCTCAAGTAGTACTGAACAGACTGCAGTCTCTTGCACAACCGGTAGATCCTGAGGCACAGGGTGGATTCAGAGTAGGAGGATCAACAATCAACATGATCTTCTCACTAAGGCAGCTGCAAGAGAAATGAGCACAGGCGACCACTGTATGCTCCCTTCATTTGTTTGTCCTGATGTGCCCAATATCTTTATCGGCAACTACTCTCCTGAGGTGGTAGAAGACTTCATTTACCTTGGCTCTATTATCTCCAGCAACCTTAACCTGGGGGAGAACTTTACTTACCTTGGCTCTATTATCTCCAACAACTTCTTTGTAGACACAGAAATGAACACATGGATCGGCAGGGCAGCAACAAAAATGTCCTGCTTTGCAAAGAGGGTCTGGGATAATTCCATGCTGACCATTAACACTAAGATGAAGGTGTACAAAGCCTGCATGTTCTGCATACTGCTCTATGGCACTGAAGCATGGACCCTTTACTCTTGCCAGGAACACTGACTCGATGCCTTCCATCTACGCTGCCTCAGCATCACCTGGTAGGAGCGCATTCTACACAAGAAAGTTCTGGCACAGGCGGGAATACCAAGCATGTTCACCTTGCTCACTCAAATGTGCTAGCTCGGCCATGTCAGCTGCATGCAGGATGGCAAGCTTGCCACTGGACATTTGCAAATGAGACCTGAGGGGAAGCAGTAGCTGCAGACCACAGCAGATGGAGGCTCACCATCAAGGCAGGGATCAGAGCAAGAAAAGGAGAGGTGACCTGTGGGAGAGGGGACCTGTGTGCAGAGCCAGCACCCACAGAGCAATGTGCAGACTACACCTGCAAAGACTGCAACAGAGCCAGCCACTCAAGAATTGAGCTGTTCTGCCACAGCAGGCGCTGCAACTCAATCACAGACTAACTCTTAGTGCATACACCATTGTCTTGTGAGACAAAAGGTAAACAATGAAAATTTAATTTGGTCTGATTGAAATGGTTGGGGGTAGTTTGTTCTTAATTTCATATGCATTAATTACTGCAAAAAATAATCAAGAATTTACACAAATCATTTTTACTTCCTTGTAGATGGGAAAAACCCAGATTGGTTCTTTAAGGCATTGTTAATTATAGTTCCGAGAGTTTTGATACATAAGAGATCTAGATCTCAAAATCAATAAACAAGCATTTAAGATTAAAAAAGTCTGATATCTATTGATGTCAATACATGATTAGTTATTGACTTAGTTATTAACTGTTTAGCAGAAAAATTAGGCGTTGCTTTACCTCATGCAACCCTGATGGACTCATCTTTTGCTTTGTCAAAAAGTTAGTCTAGCTCAGATGAACTGTATGAACCATTTGCTAATTTTAGCTTTTCAGCAAAGAGTGTTTTATGGTTACTCACGGCAGATCTTGGGGGTTCTCCATCGTACACAGATACCAGCCTGATTACAGGATTCAGCATAAGCAGCCACGGCAGTGCAGAAACACTCGCAGTCTCCACCAGTGTCACATGCACATGAGTCAAACACACAAGCTTCATAGTATGGAGCAGGATCCACCTACAGACAAGTGTTTGATGATACACTAATGAGTAAAACAGTGTATGACAGAGTAACTTCACTTCTTGTTTAATACCTTGAAGCAGACATTGTATTTTTTTAATCTGCTGCATTTATCTGGCAGCTAAAGTGACTTTGCAAAGATTTTAGCACACAAGATATTTTGCAGTTTAGAGAATATGATACATATTTAGAGAAATTATCCAACAGTGTGGAATAATTAAACAAAAAAAAAATCATCACCTACTATCTACATTAAAATGTTGGATAAATGCTGATGCATTTTTAATTATGATCAAATAATATACTGTAATACGTCTTAATTCCATACTCTGAAAAGTGGCACTTCAGCTGCATAATGAGTACTTTTACTTTTGATACTTTCTGAAAATACATTTTGCTAATAAGTTCCCTGTACTTGAACATAGGTAAGTTTTTGAATGCAGGACTTTTTTCATTGAGTATTTCTACAGTGTGGCATTGCTACGTTTACTGAAGTTAAAGGGATAGTTCACCAGCATGATGGTGAGTAGATAATGACTGAATTTTCATTTGGGGTGAGCTATCCCTTTAAGGACCTGAATACAAAAGGATCTGATACTTCCAAAATGATTTGGATGTTTTTATCTACTAGTGGAAAATATGGTTTGGTGCCACTAGAGGAACGTTCAGGTTCAGTATATAGATATCTCTGAGGACCATGGATAGCCATGCTAATGTCTCAAAGTCTGTCCAGCAGTTGACATATCTTATTCTGGATTTGTGTTGGAGGGACAGGCAGAGCAACAGAAAAACTAACTACCAAACACATCATAACAAAAACAAACAACAAACTTGACCTCAACAACAACTTACAGTGGAGTGGCAGGCGGAGAAGACATCGCTCTGTATAATGCTGCACTGTTTCTGGGCCCATGACTGTCGGTATGGGTTGGCTGTGCAGGGGCTGTTGATACCCTGAGCATCGGGGCAGCTTGGCGAATCCTTCCAGCTGTTTCCAAACACCAGTGGGTTGACCACCACATTATGGCACCTTGTAGTGAAGTCATTATTTGCATTGCCGTCATAGTTGCCACACAGCCCACACACACGACCCTGCAAAAGTAAAACCTCTTATATCATGTTGTTCAACTTTAGTATAAAAAAACAAAACTTGCATTTTGTGTTTTTTAATAAATCAACTGCAGTCACAGTAAAACCTAAATCTTCATTCACATATTGCAGGGTTACCTTATATTTTGGGCTGAGCTTGAGGAACAAACTGGTTCTCCTGTCCCACATGAGAATGAGTCCATTGTTGGCTTCAATCACCAGGTAAATGCCCATCGTGCTGTAACGGAATGGAGCTGTTTCTTCATTTCCATTTGAAATGAGCTGGTAGCTTCCCTCTGCCAGAATCAGCTCTGCGCTCTAAACAAAAGAACCAAAATTGATCATTGGTGAACATGCGTATAATGCTAATTATATGTATCCATTATCTCAGAAAACTTCTCAGAAAATGTCAGCGGAGCATTAAATTATTGTTCACAACAGCTCCTCCTTTTGTTGCATTCCACCAAAACCCTCAGAAATTATTTGATGTCAGTCTGCATATTCAGTCCCTCCAGAAAGTTGCAATGTTGCAACAACAGTTAACTTAAATCCAACCAATCAGTTCCCCACGCAAACATCATACATGCACATTTCACTGAGGGTACTGAAAAGAACATAGTTATTGAGTTTTATCAATGCTCTATGCAAAGATTTACAAATAAAGCATATTTTGCTGGAATGTTTGTAATTCTAATTTCCTAATCCTGTAAATCTTTTTGGTATTGTTACTTAGAATACCCAGAACAGAGTGTGGTTTTATTCTCACCAGAATAAGTTTGATTTTTTTTTAAATCAATTATTTATTTATTTATTTATTTTTAAAAGCACCTTTTTTCCTGCAATTTTCATTTGTTCCCACAATTTCATTGCAAAAAATGCCTGAAAACATTGTAACATGCATCGCAATATTTTAGAAAACCTGCCATGAAATCAGGGATTATAGGACGCAACAATCCCCCCCAAAAAGCCTGCGAAATCCTGGAGGGACTGGCATTAGTGTGTTTTGTTTTTCAGATTTTTGTAAAGTTAGAACTGAAAAAGGCTTTTGGATAAAAAGCTATGTGTCTTTAATAGTGAAAGAATCAAAAGCAAGTCCAGACGCCTTTGACGCAGCACTTCTGGACAAATCAGTTTTTTTGTGTGGATCTGGAAGTGCTTGAATTTCAGCTTTGTGTCAGCAGTTTATGTGGAGTCAGACAATGTAGTTGTTTAACTGATGACATTTTATAATGAATGCTTACACCCAGGAAGATCTTGATGGTCTTGGAGCAGGTGGTTCCTGTGGTTCCACATGGAACATTCTCAGTGATCACTCTGAAGGTCCCATTACTCTGAGCACTGCCACAGTAGTCCTGAGGAAACACAGGGTCAGAGTTAGTGATTTACGATTTACTATTTTGAATCCCCCAATGATCCTGCTTATGATATGATGATATAAGCATGTTGAGTCTGTCATAATTTATAACATGTTCACTCATCAGTCTAAAAACTTGTCTGAACATGTGCATCCTGCTTTTGTGTGCGCTCCTACCTGAGTGAGAATATATTCACAGCTGCCATCAAAGTTGAAGCGGTTCTGATCAAAAGTCATGTAGTGTCCATCTCCGTAGACAGAGCAGGTTCCATCACACTGGTTGGTAGTGCACTGCCAGTTCCTGCCTTTACAAGTGCTGTAAACAGATACAAGATTAGTTGGCATCAGGCTTTGTTTGTACGTCAGTCACAGATTGAGGTTTAACCAACATAATTAAGTGCTTCTAGCCTTACAACATTTATTTCCACATGTGATTCACCTACCAGGTGTTACAGTCCACCTTGGTGGTCTCTCCAGGCTGGTAGGAGATGCCGTTGTGAACACAGGGACAGGCCTCTGGCTTGATGCAGCCTCCTTGACCATCAGATACCATCCCAGATGGACACACACAACCGGAAACACACCCTGTCGTCATCTGAAGAAAAGATCATATGTTTAATTTCTGCTTCAGCAGAGCAAATGTTGCAACTTTACCTCAGAGCTCAGATTATTTGTTGTAGACCTAATCTAATCATTTGTATTTGCATGTAAATGTTCCTTTATGTTAGGAAGAGGTGACTCACACAGGCCATGTCTAATGTGTTGCAGCTCTTCTCACACTCAGTTCCTTTTGCACCTGGACCGTTAGCAGAGCAGTTGTAGAAAACCATGGGAGTGGCACAGGCAGCTGTGAAAAGACGAGTCTACAATTAATTTACTGTGTTTCTAAATGCATCTAGAAATACTAATTTTAGTATTTCATTCATTTCACAGCACCACTGCATTGATTTAATGCAACATGCAAGACATTATTGAGGCTTTCTCAGATTGAGAAACATCGCCCCCTGGCAGCAGGAAACACTACAGCTTTTAGAGGGTAGAGCCTGAAATATACTGTAGGAACACTGGTGACCTTGTGTTCCTTCATTTATTTACTTATGACAGATTTTCACCAAAAAATACCCATTTTCAAAAAAGACCACAGTGTTTTAAACTGATTTTCACCTTGATTTTATGTCCCCTTGACCACAATACTGTAATGTAACACTTACATGGCTGTACAGCAAACTGTCCAATGCAGCTGAGTTTGGCCTCTTTACAGGTACTAGTGAAGAAAAAAACACATCAGTGTCAATAACATCAATATACATACCTATGAATGGTATTTTTGGCATATTAGGACTGTCCCCCAATAGTTGAAATCTGAATAATCAGCTTGAGACCCGTCAGTCAACTGACAGTCCAGTCGAGTTTCCTTTGTCAGTCAGTGTGCATTACGAGCACGGCATAAAATCGATCAAAGCTTACAAAACAGCACAGGGAAAGCATTTCAATGAGGAATTATAAATAAGGGGAATCGTAAATGTATTTTTATATTAGCTGGCACATTTATTTAAAGAAAATGCTTATGACAACATGTGCTGGTGGTTGACTGAGGAGAGACGGTGAAATGTGTGGTTGGTAAACAAGTTTCAGCTCTTGTTTGTTTCTGCATCTGTGACATTGTACATGGACCAATGCATCAGCACGAGAGGCTGTAAACTTAACAAACCAAGTCTCTCAATCACCACAAACCACAAAACTAGCTGTGATGGAAGCAGAGAGGAGAGACAGAAACAGAGCGCAGGTGATACGCTGCAGCCACTTTTCACCAGAGCGCATCAGCAGAGCGCACAGGTAAGGTGACGCTTGTTTGTTTACTTGTGGTTGTTTTTCAGTCTGACAGGCTCAGATTGTTATTGTTAGAGTCTGGCAGCATTATGGAAAGGATCGCTAAAGTGAGAGGCCTTTTTTTTAAAGAGAAAGATATGTTTTGTGTAACGAGAAACAGATGATTTCTGGTGATTTCAGATGACTTCCTTTTTTAAAACTGTAATTTTAACGCCTTAGTTCGTCTTTCCAGTCTTTCCAACAATCACAAACTCTGGTTTGGCCTAAACAAAAACTCTTAATTCAGTGTATGACGGAGCGTGGCGCATGCAGGGTAGATGATGCTGTGCAGAGATTCTCCTCAGGTCGGCTGATTTTATAACTAAACTTTAGGAGGATGCACACTTTTACTTTGTCTGATTGTGTGAAAACCTGATGTTTTCTCATCACAGATGATGAAGAAAAGCATTCAAGCACAAGTCTTATTAATTAAACATACTCATCTAGGCTGATTTAGTGTGGTGGACAGCCAAATCTGATTCAACTAAATAGAATTTTATTCAGGGACAGCCCTACAGTATATATTATATATATGTTTTTCATACCACATGACCCCGTCCTTGCTGACGACCTGTCCGGGAGGCACCACTGAGGCTTCATCATAACAGGGACAAGCCTTAGCTGGGACACACTTCCCAGAGTCATCCAGGTAGGTTCCTTCTGCACAGGTGCAGCCGTCGATGGGCGGGAAGGTGAGGTGACAGCTGAGATCTGTGCTGCCACCGATGCAGCGGCAGGTGCGACTGCTGGACGTGATGTTGTAAGAGTAGACCATGCTGCTGGGGCAGGAGTTGGCATATTTGCCTGAGAGGGTCAGAGCACATAATCAGTGAGACGCTGTGAGACCAATCTTTACCAATCTTTCTGCACCTTTTGGCAATAATCAACAAAATAGATTTTTTTTCACGATTTGGACAAGCTAGTTAATGACCACTGCTCACCACAGATAGTCTTCCTCCAGCCGTTGATCTGGATTCCAGCAGCTGCGCAGGCATGGACGTAGGAGGAGACCGCAGCACACATGCAGTCCTCACTTTTCTCACAGTTGCAGCTGTCATACATGCAGTTCTGTGAGGAGACAAAATTTAAAAAGAAAAACTTGAGTGTGAGTTCTGAAGACCGGCCCAGGTCCAGAAATATATAAAAGCTGTAGCTCTAAGACTTGCCTCTTTGTAGGAGTCAGGGCTGATCTCTGAGTGACAGGAAGCGAACACTCCCTGAGGGTGACTGAGCATGGAGCACCAGTGCTTGGCGTACTTCTCTGTGATTGACACACAATGACCAACATCAGTCATTCTGACAAGTGACAACACAGTGACAACAGGGAATCTAACTGAGCCATACGTACCATTATCCAGACTGAGGCTGCAGGGGTTCTCAAAGTTGCTCTTGACATTGGGGCAACCAGCGTGTGTCTTCCAGCTGTTGACAAAACCGGCAGCTGTGGCATCTGGGACACCACTGAGCTTAAGAAAGTCGTCAGCTTGGTTACTGTTGAAGTTTCCGCACAGACCTGCAGGCAGACAATGTCACGTTACGACTGTAAGCCTTTATTTTAGTGGCAATTCTGTGGGCACTCTTTCCTCAAAAGAGAAGAAGCGTTAACATGACACACACAAATCATTTTTACATCACTGAAGTAACAATTTCTTTCTGTCTTTCTATATTTATCTTCTTCTTTCATATTAAAACTACAGAAGCCCTGAGAGGCAGGTGAGAAAAAACAATCCATTTTCCGATCTAAATTGTTTTCTCCCCTGTGTTTATGACATAAGAACAGGTTTTTTAAAAAAAGATTCTACCAGGATAAACTTTCTGAGATTCATATTTTTTAAATCTGTGAAACAGCTGGAAAGAAAACATTTTGCCAGGATAATTTTTCAAAGTTGCTCTTTTCATTTTTTAAGTGTTTGTGTTGTCATACTAATTTTACTACAATGTTCCTCACATAACCTTTCGTTGGATAGAAAACAATTTAAGTATGGACAACCTGAATTCTTTTTTTCACACTTGCCTCTCAGGGCTTCTGTACTGACTGATAGAAAGAAAAAAAAAGATAAATGAAAATGCAAAACATGGTAGAACATTCTGCACAACAGTCCAGTCTAATTCCAAACTATAATAAACACTATAATAAATATAATAAACATTCAAAGGAAAGATTATCCACATGGTGGCACTATAGCAACTATTGTCTAAATTTAAAAGAAATGATGTGCATGTTATAGGCTTTTGCAACTTTGACTAAAATCCAGGTAAGGAAATTCCTTCATGCATTACAGTATGGTGCAAATCATTAAGTCCCTCTCTACAGTACATAGACGTACTCTATATCTATATGGTTTGAAAAACATTGAAATAAGGAACAGATGGAATATTACAATAAAATGTAATGACTGCTCAAACATGTTAGTCTAAGATATGATTGATATTATGATTTGAAATGAGCACCTCTGGCTTCATGGGGCAAAGAAATACATTCAAATATTGACTTAAAAAAATTTCAGTCTCAGTATTCCTACTTTCTCCCTCTAATTGACAAGTTTGATACTATTTTACATGCTGTTTATGTTATAATACTAACCTTCTTTTACAATTTAATTTAAATAAATGCACATGGTTGGCTGCACCAGGGTGCTGGAGCAACTATTTTCTCTATTTTTACTCTTATATTGACTGTTTGCAACATCCAGCACAAGCAGATTATTCCAGTG
>JAJHUR010100426.1:0-21429 GCA_027495735.1 Lutjanus campechanus | reverse complement strand
AAGACCAGAAGTAGGTCTGGTTTACACCTAAAGTCATGTTAAATCAGGCAAATGTTTTATTTTCTAACCTAATACGTATTTAATATCGGTGTGTAATGAATTATGAAATATATTCCCCCATCCTGATACCACTTTTCATCTCTCTCTTTTATTTTTAGTTTTGGCTAATCTAAAGTGTTATGAACTGTCTGAACTGGAGACACTGAACAAGCAGAAACTGAAAAAAAGTTTTATAAATGGAAAGATTTTGTTTGGAAAAAGAAGCAATTGATATTATAAATAATCATTAATTACAAAAATGCAGATGAAAGGTTTGGATATTAATTCAGATTTTTACTCAGTACTCAGTTGTGATTTTAAAAGTAACTAAGTAGAATACCTGATTACAGAGTTGAAAAACTACCCAGAAATGACTTATTTGATTAGCTGTAATTAGTTACTTCCATCCGTGTTTCTTTCCTTCACCCAACAGTCCAGGTATTCAGACCAGTGCCCTTCAGGTTAGTGTGGGCCCAGACTAAGGCAAGAGCAGATCTTCAAAATAAAAGCATCTGAATCAATTCACCACTGATATGTGTGTGAAAAAAGTTCAACCTCAATGAAACATCTCTTTAAATTTGGCTTGCAGACCTCTTTCACTGCAAAGTACCTCCTCTCCTCTCCTCTCCTCTCCTCTCCTCTTGCCCTCCATCCCTGCTCAACCCCTCACCATCCACAGAGACCATTAACTTAATGAGACCTGAGGTAGGGGCGGCTGCAGCAGGCTGCTCCCTCTTTTACCTCCCCCCAACCATCACCATCACCACCTCCCTCTATCTCATCCTCTCTCTTATTCTTTCCCTCCGTCTCTTTCTCTCCCTCCATCTCCTTCCCCTCTCTTCCTGCCTGTAGATTTATTATTGGATGCCTGTTGTCGTCGCCAAACTTGTGCCATCGCAGCAGCAAAGCTCTGCTACTCGGGCGACTCAGGGGACAGACATTTCATTTCCGCCCTCTTAACGAGTTGGTGGTGAGTGTGTGTTAATATGTGTGTGTGTGTACCGGAGCTATGACGGGAGCTGGTTGATGGGGGGTGGGTTGGCGGGTGGGTGGGTGGGGGTGGGGGTGGTACAGGCTTCATCGTCGTCGTCCTCCTCCTCCTCCTCCACACTCTCAGACAGAGATAATGGGGGAGCTGATAGCAGCCTTGGAGACTGCTGTGGCTCCAAGCACAGATATGGACCGATAACGCCTCCACCACCTCGCCTGCTGCTGCTGCTGCTGCTGCTGGTGTGTGTGTGTGTGTGTGTGTGTGTGTGTGTGTGTGTCTTTGTGTTTGTATCTGGCTGGAACACACGTACATCCAGGTACATACGGCTGTGGGTGTGTCTTTGCATGAGTTTTTTTTTTTTGTGTGTGTGTGAAACGTGTCTTTGAGGTTTGTCTTTCTATGTTCGTAGGAGTTTTTGTGTGTGTGCATGTGCAAAAGTACAGCGTATACCTTGTGTGTGTGTGTGTGTGTGTGTGTGTGTGTGTGTGTGTGCGTGTGTGTGTGTCCTACATCTGCTCCTCTGAAGCGACTGTGTGTGTCTCTGCAGCCTCCTTCATCCCACCAGACATTCCTGCCTCCTTTTTATGGGCACAGGAACAGCTGGCCACCCCAGTAGGGCATTCTCACAATGAGACAATCACAATATATGAGCCTGGTGCCACACACTCACTCATACACACACACACACACACACACACACACACACACACACACACACACATACAGTATGCAGAGACACACACTCTCCTGGCTATTGCTAATATGGTTCCTGTTGTGCTGTTGTGTTACAGCGCCATCAGGATCTAACAGCCAGAGTGGGTTACAGGAGCATCATGGCTCTTTTCTCTTTTACTTCTCATTGTTAGGGCTCGGGTGAAAACCATCTCACCGTCGATTTCCGTCCTGACGTTCAATTTTTTTTTTTTTTTTTGCCCACACGACTTTGATGAATGGCAAAAGGCGAATCTTTTCGCTGTACTTCACACAATCTCCTCGTACGACAATCACATCCTGACAGTTCAAATGAGAAAATGATTAATAGGGCTTGTGATTAACATAATGAGTTATTATCCAGGACAGAGAAATTATTTCATCAAGCCGGGCTATATTTATCTTTGTTCACCTATGCACCTGTTCTGCTCATTTCACAGCGTTTTATTGCATGTGAGATTACAGTGTTTTTCCATTCGTGGCTATGCGCTGATTAGTTTTGAACAGTGGCAATGTGATTGGGTGTAAATTGTTTCCTTTTGTACATGAAAATGCATATTTATGAGTGCCTATGCTCAGCTTGAAATACACTATGTAATTAATTTCACAGAGCAATACTTGGCGACACTATCTTTAGATAGTCGTCATATAGATGCAACAGTAACACTGAATGCCAGGACATGTATTTTCTTTCATTTTCTGGCTGCACCACATACCGCCAGAAGTGGCTAAAGTACACACATTCTTTATTCAAGTAGACGTATGGACTTCTTCTCTGATTCCTCTACTCAAGTAAAAAGTAAGTAAAAGTACAGAACTACTGGAAATTTCTACCAGCAATTTGTGTGAAAAGCGAACTGAACCTCATCGTTTGTCAGCAGCCGGGTCTCCCCCTCTGTCTGTTTTGCCTCATTACGTCATTTTTGTCATTTTTGTTTAGTTGTGTCTTTTATGTCTTTTTCATCTTGTTACATCTTTTACGCCATTTTTTTGTCTTGTTATGTCTTGTAAATCATTTTCACATTGTTTTCATCTTGTTATGTCTTTTACGTCATTTTTGTCCTGTTACGTCTTTTATGTCATTTTTGCCTTTTTAAAAAAAAACGTCTTTTACATTGTTTTTGTCATGTTACATCTCTTACGTCTTGCTGTTTTCATCTTGTTACGTCGTTTTGTCATGTTACGTTGTTTTCCTCTTGTTATCTTTTTTATGTTGTTTTCATCTTGTTACGTTTTTATTTTTACAATGTTTTAGTCTTGTTGCGACTTTCACATTATTTTTTTTGCCTTGTTACATCTTTTACGTTGTTTTTTCCTTGTTACTTCAGTTGTCTCTCGTTATGTTGTTTTTGTCTCTTTACATCATTTTCGTCTTGGTACATCTTTTACGTTGTTTTCATCTTGTCATTTTTTCCTTGTTATATCTTTTACATCATTTTCACCTTGTTACGTGTTTTGTCTCATGTTGTTTTAGGCTTGTTATGTCATTTTCGTCTTGTTACCTCTTTTATGTTGTTTTCATCTTGTTATATTGTTTAGGTCATTTTTCCTCACATTTATGCTTGTCGTCCATGACACGCACAGATGGATACGCCAAGGAATCATCTTTTTGATGTGTTATTGTCCAATCAGTCTTGTTGTTGAAAAGGGGGCATGTAATGATGTATCAATAAATTATCCATAATTCCCCCCAGATTCATTAAAACTAAAGTAACAAGCCTGTTTTGGAAATGTAATGAGTAGAAAGTACAGACATTTGTGTTCACATGTAGTGAGTTAAAGTAAAAAGCAGTTTTCTGTGGAGAGTCTTATTTGCTTCTAAGCAAACTGAGGAAAACTTATTTGATCAGACTAATGTAAGAATGCATTTTAAATGCCTGACAATATAGTTTGACTTTTTTCAGTATCTGAATGGGTATCAGTTGTTTCCATACATACATGCATATTTATGAGCGCCTATGCTCAGCTTGAAATACACTATGTAATCAGCTTCACAGAGCAATACTTTGCAACACTGTCTTTAGATAGTCTGTCTTCACATAGATACAACAGTAAAACTGAACACCAGGACATGTATTTTCTTTCATTTTCTGGCACTGATCAATTCCTGCACCACATACCACACTGTGGAAATATGCTCTTACTGGGTTGCTTTTATTATTCTATGAACACATTGTGAACTGTGTGGAGTCAACCAGGGTCAATTTTCTCATTAATTTGACACCAGAGGATCATTTTTCTTGTCACAGGAGGCACCGCTGGAGCAGATTTGTCAAATCTGAGAGAATAACCCTGATGATGTCATCAGAAATATCTTATCTAGTGCTTGTAAACAACCAGAGGTGGAATTAATGAACTACAACTGCTCACGTTACTATGATTAAGTCATTCTTTGGGTAATTTTCGGGGTATTTTGAGTCTTACTTAGGTATGCATTACACTAGGGACACTCAGCTTGCTTTGCCTGGAGGACACTTTTGCAAAATGACAAGAGGCCAGGGACCAGTTAATAAACAAACATTGATAACAATATTTATCAGGTAAAATGAATAAACATTAAAAAGCCCATAACTCCTCTTTCTTTAAAATTCTTCTTGGTGCCATATTTGTCAGATAAGTCTGATATTTTACCGCATGAAATAGCTGCAACTGCATTTTAGTTGCAAATGCTTTGGAAACATTTGAAAGAGTTTATATATTAAACACAGCTGGGACCTCCTCCATCATGCAATCACCAAAATGTCAGAAAGACTCATAAACAAACCTAAACATAAACTGCTTCTACCAGGGACAGAGTGGATATCATGTCTAAACTCTTGTTGTGTGAATTACACATTTATGGCATCAGAATTTTTTTCTTTTCTGCACAGCCTGAAAAGCCGTCGAACAAAAATGTACCTGTTACTAACAAACTTATTTACCCCACCATACAAAACTGACATACCTGTTGCCGCCCAACACCCCATCGGGCCAATGAAAACCATGACATACAGATGGGAAAAAATATGCTGCAGCAGACACAGGCTTGGAGAGGTGAACATGGACCAGAATAGGAGGAGCTGGGAGTAATTTAGACTGAAGATTTGGAAAAACATAGACCCTTTTAAAATGAAGGCCTGCTATAATCAGTTAATCAGTTAAAAAATAATACTTCTTTTACTTCAGTATTTTTTAATACTAGTAGTATTTGAATAACATTCGAGTAATGTAACAGTATTTCTCTGTTATAAACTGGGGGTATGGAGTTTGAAAGACATGGGTGTTTATCAGCCATAGAGGGCTGATGAAAGATGCTGCTGAATTGCATTATAGGAAATGTAGGAGGCATAGTATGGACTAGGACTATCACAGTATCAGAATTTTACTACACGATTATCATGGCCGAAGGAATTCACACTAACAATATCACAATATCTACAGAAAATGTGAAAAAAGCTGCCTGTCAAGTTAACCTTTAACTTTACTTGTGTGTTTTGTCACTTTTTTTTAAACAAATCAGTACACTCAAAATCCGAGTATAGGGAGGTGTAGAGAGAGTCTGTAACCATAACTGTACAAAAGTGCACAAAAAATGTAATTACACTTAATGGTTAGTGAAAAGGAAAGGAGATGAACTTACAAACAAAAGAAACAGAAAGAAATGGAAATGATTTAAGAACACACTGTATGTTTTAGACCTATTTTATCATATGTGTATTATTAACATGATATCAGTGTTTAATCTTCAGATACCATGGTTATCATCCATACTGGTGTACAGCCCTGCTGCAAACAACATATTTATAACACAAAATCTATGTTACAAACTGGGGCTGTGGAGTTTGAAAGACACGGGCGTTCAGGCATGATCAGGCATGGAGGGTCTAATGAAAGGAGTTGCATTATGGGAAATGAAGGACCCTGCGTTTTTTCAGCCAAAAGTCAGGATGTCTCGCCTTCTGCTGCTGCCACTGTTGACTCATGGGAAGATGGAACGGTGGCTGTGAAAGACCCCCTGCTGACAAATTTTCTTTTGTCACTCGTCACTTGTCACTTGTGCTCTCTTATCCTCTCTTTTTTAAATAAAAAAATATTGTTGTAAACCCTATTCCTTTGTTTTAGTGCCAGCGCAGGGGAGGGGATGAAAGCTCTAAATGAACCCTGAGTAGATGTTGTTTTGCTGACTGCAAAAATGATGTATGATTATGAAAAACTCGGGTGCCACATTTCATGTGAGAAGATACAAAAGATGTTGCATTTTTATAGGAAGTCATACAAATTGCTGCGGCAGAAAATAAATGCCTTCACACGAATACAGTGCCTCTTTCCAGCCCACCAAGAGACTCATCTGCGTGTTTAATATTGAATATTCAATATGCACTTTTGTTTTGGAAAAATGTCCTTTAGAGCAGAATTTTTATTTTCTTTTCCACTTTTTTCTTTCTTTTTTTTAAAAATCAGAACACGGAGCTTCAGACCATCCACACACAAAATTAGAATATTAAGTTTGCAGAATGTTGAACAACTCATTGTTTTTCTTCGTATCTGTTAAGTATGAAAGGTCATTTAAAGTCTTTATTTGTGTGTGTGTGTGCGTGTGTGTGTGTGTGTGCGGCTGCCCTGTATTCATGCCTGAATCTGTTCATTAGTTGCTTACGAACTCACAAAGCTGAGATAGACAGTGGCAGTACCCAGAATGCCTTGTTCTGGGGGAGCACATACGCACTTGTGTTTTGCTAATGAGCACATTCAGGGGACGTTTCTCGTATGAGGCAGACACACACACACACACACACACACACACACACACACACAGATAGAAACACACACGCTCCTGACTACACAGGCCTGACATTCTCCTCACACAACTGCAGTAGAAAGTCTCCAGAGAAAGATTGCTGCCAGGCACGAAAACTGAGAGAGGAGAGAGTGGAGGAGAGAAAGAGCAGAGCAAGAGGTGAGGGAGAGACGTGTGGGGGAGGTGGAGGAGGAGGAGGAGGAGGAGGAGGGAGGGAGGGAGGGAGGAGGAGGAGGGTCAGGAGAAACAGAAACGCTGTTTTTCTTTCTCCTTCTTTTCTCTCCACGAGCCTCAGCTGTTTTTGTCCTCGCCGCTCGTGCCTTCAGTCGCCGCCGCGCTTTGATAGGTTTCAGTGCACTCGACTGTATTGACTGCGGTCTTGGCAAGCACGAGGACAAATCAATTAAGAGCGTCGACTGATACAGCGTCGGAGTTTTCCCCCCATTCTCAATAGCGAATAAAAGCAATTAAAAGCCGACTGTAGCACATGATGTGACAGTAATGGCCATAATGGATCGTCGTCAAGGTTCAGACGCCAGATAATGTTGTTGTTTATCTCCATGATTGTTGTTGTTTATTCATAAGCTTGGGAATCCTGCCCCCCCTGCCTCCCACTCCTGACAACCCCCGTACCCCGAGCCTAAACACAAACAGACGTCTGTGATATTGAAAGGTGGCCATCTGTCCAATCAGGGAATCAAGTCAATAAGGGGAACCAGTTTGGGGGCGAGACCTGATCTGGAAGACATTAGCATGTGAATTAGTTGTTGACTGGGTGCCAAAGCCAGCAGCCTAATCGCTGCCAACTAGATGACAGCGTTCTCCTAATCGATGGCTTGATATCTATATGGAAACATATGGAGGGATCAGGCACGCAGGCTGTGCTGTTTCATTTTGATCCAGTTTGTGCTGAATTTCCGCTCAGCTTGCGAGTTTTTTCTTTTTGACTGCTGTGCACCACAAAGCATTAAAAAATATGTGGCATTTACAGCGATGAAAGAAATATGGTGCTTTATTTCAGATGAACTGAGGCCTGGTAGAGCTGCCTTATTTGTAGAGGGTTAGAATTAATTGTTCTGCACACTGTAAATGCATGAAAAGCCAACATATGTTATCTGTGAGTATTTACGCGTTTTCAGTACGTGACACTGTTGGATTAAAATTAATTAAGAGACACTTAAAGCCTGCGTGAAGGAAAAAGAGAGTTGAAACGAACGACTGAGACTTCTGTGTTCGGGATTTTTTAGGCGGACAAGAAACATGGCTCAGAGCCATGGTCCCCCAAAACTATAAGAGTCCCACAAATTGACTCATCCTCCCTAATGCTCAGTTACCTTCAGTGACTCTCTCTCAGTCCAAATCAGCCCAGCTGTTCACTTCACCTCACTTCAGTTCCAACAACCCAACACAGAAGAAAAATAAAACATCCTGTCACCGTCCTCTGGCTCTGGTGGCTCAAACATGTCTGGACATGTCCAATACAGCTGCTAGACAGAGCGTCCATGTTTCAGGTTGTTTTCAGGTATTACTGATGTTTGACACTGAGACAACAGTTTGTTATTTCATGATTTTGAGCCCTAATGCCGAAGAAAGATTAAATCGAAAGCAACTGGACTTGTTCAAAAGTCTTTTCTGAAGACGTTTCGCCTCTTATCCAAGAAGCTTCATCAGTTCATGCCTGTCAGACTAGTCAGAGCTAGTCTTAGTTAGTCTAGTAGTTTGGCTTACAATGATCTGGACGAATGAGAACATTCATGGACTTGATCCCTAATGTATTCATATTGGGATAATATTGTAGGTGCATCACATTTTTGATAATGACTAAGTGGGGGGGAGTCACCCCCCTGGTGCCCCCATATTATAAAATACGACACAAAAGTGCCCTCTTGGATGCCCCTATGGTGATAAGTACCCTCTAGGGTGTCCTTCTAGTGGACAAAGTGTGGTAAAGTGCCCTCTAAGTTGCCCTTCCAGAAAATGATGGTGTACCATGTAGGCTGCCCTACATACTAGAAAATTATTTGGCCTCTGCTTGCCTTTAAATAGTTTAATAGTGACTTGTGTTTTTGTTACAGAGTTGTCGTAGTTGTTGTGCAATAAAACAATTTTCATCTAACCAGGAATTGGAGCTTTTTCACCTTAAATGCGTAATGATTTTTGCCTTGCTGGTGCCCCACCACATACAGCCCTTTTTATTTTTTTTTTCTTCAACCCTGTGCGTCAGACAGTGTGAGTCCGCCACTGATAGAACAGCTAAAATCATCTGGTAAGTTTAGGGAATTACATCATTTCTCTGTGATGCAGTCTTTAAAACAAGGAAAAGACAGCATTTATGCCATATCATGATGATATCCAAAATCGACAATACCTATAGGCTCATATCATGATATTGACATGATATTGAGTTACTGCCCAGCCCTACTGCTGACAAACTGAAAACTCCTCCTGTGTCAGTAGCCCTTGAAAGTTTATCCACTAAGCCATGCAGTGAATTTTTCTTCTCCTTTGCAAAACACTTCTTTCAGACTTTCCGCAGGCCCTGAAACTGCTTTTAACAAGCCACTCTTAAAAAAGAACAATGTAGAACAACTGACTAATGAACAATTAGGCTCATATAAAACCTCTACTTTTTAAGTAAAATCATTGGCTGTTTTTCAACAGCTGAACACCTTCTTGACAACAACTGTTTTCCAGTTAGAATTTCAACATTGAGACTACTCTCGTTAAGGTCCTGAATTTCTTCCACTTAAACACAAACAGTGGAAAAGTTTCAGCCTTAGTATTATTATATACAACATATTACGAGACAGGCGGGAAAACAGGTTGGGGATTTCTGGCTAAGTGCTAAACCAGTTTGAGTCTTATTTGAAGGACAGGAACCATAGTGAATTGAAGCACACAAAAATGACATGTGGCGTCCCCCAAGGCTCCATTCTCGGGCCTCTTATGTTCAGCATCTACATGCTCCCACTGGCCCAGATTATGCAAAACAAGAAATTACTATATAAGCCCCATGAACTGACACATGAACGACACCGCCTCCCCTTCCCCTCACCCTTCCTAACAGCCAGTTACAAACTTACCTCACGGACTCTCTTAGTCCAAATCAGCCCAGCAGTTCACTTCAGCTCACTTCAGTTCCAACAACCCAACACCGAAAAAAATTAAAATAAATAATAAAATATATGGCTCTGATGGCTCAAACATGTCTAGACATGTCCAATCAAGCAGAGAAAACTGCTACTTTTTACATGATTTCGAGACCCAGTTTTAGTTTTTTAATTATATATAGATTAAAAAAACATTTGGCAGGGTTAATAACATGTTTCTGTGGTGTGAAAAACTCAGAACACACATTTATTGTTGCTTTACATGATCTTTAAACATGTCTGGGAGGCACGTCCCCTTTCAGTTTAGTTCCAGTGCCACTGTACAGGCAGATAACACAGACAAATATGGAATCCTGTGAGTGTGAACAAATGTTTTCCTAATGAAATTGTAAATGATGTATATCAAAATGTATGCATATCTGCGGCTGGATGCACAATCTGTAAGAAACTGAAACATTGCAGTGCAGTGAAATTAATATATTTCCATTTCCAAATATAATAGCAGTAATGCAGTTATTCAAGGTCTCCATTTGTCATCTCAGACTCCAATGTGATTTCTGTTTGGTTTGATGTAGTTTCCCCTCAGGCAGTCGCTGAAATAAAATCCCCATTTTGACTTGGTATTCCCACTCAGAGACAATTTCGTCTGAGGGAATCTGATAGCTCATATCTGAGTCCCAGAAAGAATTTCAAACAGCAGAATAATGTGACACACACACACACACTCCTGTCAGCTTGAATCAACACAGAAACACTGACTTAGATGACATTTGTTCCTGTCACAACCTTGAATTAACATTTCTATCTATCTATCTATCTATCTATCTATCTATCTATCTATCTATCTATCTATCTATCTAGTAAGTCGACTTCAAGATAAAATTATTTTATCTAAATTATGTGAATGTTATTTCCTGCATTTATATACATTTATACAGTATTTATATAAATCTATGCATATAATGAGGTGTTGTCCTGCAGTCCTGGACTTTCTCCTGTAACAGGACTCTTTGCAAATCTGCTTTAACATGCACATACAAGTTTACATGAAAACAACTAGACTGGATCAAAGTGCTGTTTAAATTACAGGAAAATGCACGACACAACAATAATGAGTAAAAAGACATCAGCATCAAAAGAGGCACAAATAGGAGTAAAGAGGTACAATAACAACAATAAATGGCTATGATAGAATACAAGATCAATATCAAGATATGTGTAAAACTTGAAGAGAGAAAAACTTGTAAGTAAACTTGTAAACTAATGAATAGGAATACATAAATAATGTACTGAGCTCATATTGACCCGCTCCCTATGCATTAACCTTTACTTGGGCCTATAGTTGGAACAGCTCAGGTAAGTTCTGAGAGGTGCAGAGGTGCTAGCTCATGTATAAAATAAAAGAACCTTGAAGTCAATACTGTATTTGAGAGGTGGAGGTGACAGGTGACAGGGATGCTTGTGCTGGTGTAATGTTTTCTCTTTTTCTGTTACCAGTTACCAGCCAATGAAAGATCTGTATTATTTATGGCTGCAACAGCAGTAAAGAGAATAACTGTCTGCAACGGGAAACATTTGTGGATATTTTAAATCTTCAAATTTGAATCTCGAATGCATGCTCAATTTTGCTGGGTTCATTCTCTGTTGTGCTGAGGTGGTTTTGGGGTGTTGGTCTTGGGGTAGACAGCTAGATATCTTGCTTATACTTCTCTTAAATTGCCAAACATCATATGTGTAATTCATGGCACGTCTCACATGTCTATGTCTCTCGCTATAGACTACTGTTAGCATTTTTTCAGAAGTAAGACCTCACAGTGGTCCGCCGGAAGGGGCGTGACTTCGCCTCTCCATACCAGAAATAATGCACATTTAAAAGCACTTTATTAAGTAGCAAACTTCAAGTAAACTTATTCTGGTCTGGAGCTTGTGTTTTTACCCAGACACCATCACCAGCATCACCACCTGCAGTCCCAAAAGTATTAGTATTAGCAGCAGCCGCAGTAGTAGTATTTGTCCTGACAGGTTAACTAGCTAACCACATTTCTGTGCAGCTAATATTAGCAGTTTGTCTTACCTGTAAATGTTTCTTTAAATTAGATGTCCAGTCTTGGATGATGACAGCATTTTTACAGCTGAAGGCAGAACTTGCATTGTGCTGTGATGCTGTTTGTCATCTCTGATTCAAGAACAAAATGAGGGCCAGTGAAAACTTTTTTCAGTAATCTGTTACTCCCCAACTCTGTTATCTATTATGCTTTTTTTGCTGGGCCTGCTCTCTCATTTCATGTTGTTGCTGTTGAATATTCTTTGCTTGCTGTGTGATTTTTTCCCCAAAGGTCCCTGTAGTCAGTACATCTCTGTATATCCACACTTGCTATGTCACAATAAAATTTTCAAGTCGGTTACCAAAAAAATGATCAAATGTTGCATTTGCATCTTTACCCAATAGATCACCTGCATAGACTAGATTTTGGATATAGTTGCATTGTGATATGACATCTTTGTTGTCTTTTCCTGGTTTTTAAGGCTGCAGTATAGTAAAGTGATGTAATTTTTTGCACCAGAACAGTCATTACTTCTAGACTTCTGACATGTGTCAAAAATCACATGATATTTTTATGAGGACATCCCTACAATATTGTCACAATATACTGATATTGAGGTGTTTGGTCAAAAATATTGTTATATTTGATTTTCTCCATATTGTCTAGCCACAGGCTTTTTCTTTTCCATCTCTTCAGAAAAATATTAGCTGTAAATCTGGATGAAAAACAAGGAGGTGGCAGTAGTTTTTTCAGCCATGAACAATATCTGGCTGCATTCCACTCCATATTTATAAACAGAATTTTGAAAAGCGAGGTGCACATATCCCCACATTGCCAGTGGAAATTATACATTTATATACCAGAGTACATACATAAAGGCTTTATCCAGATAGACAACGTAATAATTTAAAAAGTGCATCTGATGAGCTTTAACCTCTCTTGTGTCTGTATTTACTCCTTCTTCACTGTGTCTTTAAACAGCTGAAGACCTCTTGCTGAAAAGCCGTCGTACCTGAGTCAGACAGATCTTGTATTCTTCTGGAAATGCGGCACATTGTTCCCTCTTTCGGAGCAAAGCAGTGTAAACTAAGCCTCATTAATTAAGCTCATTAGGTGAACAGAAACCTGTTTGATTGGAGGCAGTTGGAGCCCTTCCGCTCTGATGCAGCAGCGGTATTTAACTCGCCATATTGGCTGTCTGATGGCTGCACCTCAGGGTCATGTTCTGTGACATGGCTGTTGTCCCAGTGCCACCCCTGCACACACACACACACACACACACACACATACACACACACACACACACACACACACATGCACAGACTAACAGAGATCCTTTAAGGGGCTTGGCAGACCCCTGGTTCCCCCTCTCTAATCACTGTGTTCTCCAGGGGGGCACAGCCATTCTCGCAGCTCTTTGGAAAAGCTTGGCATTTGTCTGAGATCTCATTTCTGTAATTCATCGCCCGTCTCCCGGGAGCTGCGGTTGGCACTGGTGATGCCAAGTCCTCCCTCCTCCCTCCTTCTTCCATCTCTCTCACACTCTCCATCCCTGTCCCTCCTCTCTTGCCGCGTCTCTGTCTCCGTCTTCCTCTCTTTCACCCCTGTCGTTGTTTGTTGTTGCCCTGAAAGAGGCCCTGACTGAAGCTTAAACTGGTGGGTGTACACACATTAACTCTCCTGTGATTGTGTTTGATGGCCGCTCCAGGCTCACATCACATAAACATGTTGAGTGTGTGTGCGTGCACGTGCTTCCTCCTCGAGTATCTCGGAGTGCGAAGCATTGAGCGAGGCTGCTAAATGAAAACGAATGATCCACTGTGGG
The DNA here is from genome assembly GCA_027495735.1 of Lutjanus campechanus. Lineage (NCBI taxonomy): Eukaryota > Metazoa > Chordata > Actinopteri > Lutjaniformes > Lutjanidae > Lutjanus > Lutjanus campechanus. Next base: position 7,931 of record JAJHUR010100426.1, on the reverse strand, counting down.
GTTATTGTTTCTTCATATTTTACTTCTCATATATAAAAACATTAAGTGTCAAATCATTAATACACACACGGCACAAATGAAGAAATAATTACACATCAATTATCACTAGTAATATGAATGTGGAAAACGTAATTGTGATTAATTAGGCGTTGGTAAAAATGTACATCTGTTACTTATTTGGAATAGCAGGAGGGGGAAAAAATAGATAGCAACTCATTTTTCAAAATGTATTTTTTTGAAAAGCAATGCAGAGTTTTCCATTAAGTATTCATTCACTTTCTGAAAAAATAAGACTTAACTGTAAAAAGTGTATGTAATGTAATGTCATGTTTCTGCTTCAGTGACGGCAGCCAACTTTTCTGCATTATAGAAGGAGAACTCTGTAATATATTTACTATACTAAATTATAAAATGACTGTGATATGTCGTCAGAAATTAAGAAAACATGCTAAGTTAAAACACTTGGCTACTCTGACAACAATGCTACAGCTATGGTGTAATCTTGAAATTTCCCTTCCTAGCAGGAATAACTGTCACCGTTTGCCCGTTTCATGTTAATTAGAGTTCAAATTAATGCTGAATGTTCGCCGATTGACTAAGTGTCGGATTCTGAGTCGCAAGAAATCTTTAATAATCTTTTAGAAGGAGTAGATGTTTATAACAGTTAAATTGAGCAATGAAGTTGATGAAGTTTGGCAGGTATTCTTGCACTCCTGCAGTGTTCCTGCAGCCTGTCTGCAGCCTCCTTGTGTCTGGGGGGGAGCAGGGGAAACAGTCATTGGCTCCAACTCACTATTTAGATGCTTTGTTAATTTTTGGATTTGAAATTATTACATACTGCTCCTTTAACCTGCTATTCTCATTTAAGTAAAAGTGCGTCAGCTAGGTTTCTCTTCGTATTGATGTTCGTGTCTTTTCCAGATTTTTGCTCCAGCGGCCATTTTCTCTTTGTAAGAAAGAAAAGAAGGTAAGTTCAATGCAAGACAAAATTATATTTTGTGATCAAGTAATGATTCATGTTAGATATATGCTCCACCTAGATGGGTTAAATATGACTTGTTTGAGTTTTCGTAAACTTACTGAACCAAACTAGCTATTGTTAAGTCTGCAAGTTAGCAATTTATTTATTATATTTAACAACCTACAATAACCCACCAAGGTTACTGTAAAAACTAGTTTTCCTGAAACCAAACTATTAGGTTGTTCAGAAGCTGTATTTTAATATTATATGGAAAAAACAAATAATTGAGTTGGAAAATTGGAAACTTTTAAATTGACTTGTCTTAAATCAACTCTAGACTCTTTACAGTTTAATATTTATATGCTTCTATTTGGGTCCATAACACAGGAATATAATACTTCATAGCACTTATATGCTGATGACACACAGTTATATATATCTCTCTTTCTGCCAGTAACCTTAGAACAGCGAGTGACCTCATTCAGTGCTTTGCCCTTATCAGATTTTGAATAGCCAAACATTTTTACAGCTTAATAAGGACAAAACAGACATTCTTTTAATAGGTCCTCAGGCTTTGAGGCTTCAGATCCAATCTTTGTTAACTCCTCTGTCTGCATGCCAAAAACTTCGGTGTGATTTTAATTAATTTCCAGAAGCACATCTCTAATATTTCTAAGGCTGCCTTTTATTCCTTTTATCATCTTATAAATATATCAAAAGTTAGATGTTTCCTGTCTCAGACAGACTCTGAAAAGATGGCTCATGCTTTTATTTCCAGTAGATTACTGTAATGCACTTTCTACTGGACTGAAAAAAAAAAAACAGAGACTAAATAAAGTCCTTAGCTTATTCAGAATGCGGCAGCCAGAGCATTAATAAAAAAGAAACCCAAAAGGTCTGAGCGCATCAGTCCTGTTTTATCTTCTCTTCACCGGCTCCCAGTAAAACAAAGAATTGGTTTTAGGAGTTTTTGTCATGTACTGTGTATCTTTGCTTTTATTTTGAAGCACAATGAGTTTGCACTCCCATATGAAATAAAGCTGACTTGACTTAAACTGAAGTTGCATTAATGCAAACTGTCGATTTGAAGCCAATCAGATTATTAAGAACATCTGACAACAAGCTGTTGTTTTCATCTAACTTGATTTGAAGAATAACCTAATTAGTTTATGTATTACCCACTGAAGTAATTTTTTAAGTTTGTCCATTGATTTTCTTGTTTCAGTGTTTAAATATTAAGCTGTGCTGTGATGTGTCTCTGCGAGTGTGTAACTCTTGTTTTCCAGTCTGAGCCGTACAGGTGAATTGCTGTATCTCACATTTTGTTTATGAGTAAACGGCTGTTGGTGGCAGGCATTTTAAGCTAATAGCTGCTTTAAATAGCTGCAATTAGTGAGAAGCATGAGATATTTAATCACTCTAGACCAATTAGTCTGTAATCAAGTAGTGTCCAAGAGCGAGCACGTTTTTGTCCTCCACTGTTCCTCTGCAAGCACCCGCCATATATTTCTCTGTGCGGCGGGAAGAGCAGTGATTAACACACGGGGATATAGGCCCCCGTGGAACGCCGTAATGTGGAGTTAAATCAGGGAGAGAGGGAGGCGAGACACGACAGCCAAACCTGTTATTGCAGTTTAACATATGCAGAAGGTTAATTCAAGGCAGAGACGATGGCGAGCGTCCTCGTTTTATGTGTTTGTGTCACGGTGCGTTGTACAAATTTGTGGAATTAGGAGCTGGTGTGTTTTTCTTCTGTGTGGAAAAAAAAAACCCATTTGATTCTTGTGTTTTTCCTTGGATACAATCAGTGATGGTGGTTCTACCTGGAAGAGGAGGATAAAAGAGGGCTAGATAATGAGCACCAGAGATTTAATCAGAAACAGTGAGTCTCACAAATTGCAAAATCCCTCTCGTAATTTTGGTTTTATATTGTAATCCTCTGCAAGAAAGGCATTTTTAAGACATGGGGAGAGAACTTGGTATAGCTGTGCAACGCTCTCCCACTTTGCTACTTTTGAATAATACCGCCTCATTAAAACTAACGTGTATAAATAGACGTATTCTCCTAACTGGCATCACTGCTACACTGTAAAAAAAAAATCACACAGGAATTAAGTGGAACCAACTCATCCTTTTTCATTAACTTAATGTCAATATACTAGTTTTATTTATTGAAGTTGTTTAAATCTCTACTATTTATTCTCAGAACACAGGAACTTATTAACATGAGTTCTTTAAACTTTACTTGAAATGATGAGTTGAATCAATCTACTGAGTTAAATCAACCTATTAAAGTACGTTTCTCAGGAAATATGGTCAGCGTGTTAGCAGACTTCCCAGCAAAACATATGATGAAAACTTGCTGTGTGTCTAAAATACTTTAAGACAAGTCACAGTTTGTTTTCACAATAATGAATCAGCTGGTACTCCTGTGAAATAAAGAACTGGCTTTTCAAACTGAGAAAATATAGCAGGTAATCAAATTTGTTTGCAATGTGGATTTGTTGGTTCAACTTAATATCTTAAGCTTATTGAACGTGTTTTCTCAAGTACAACTGAATTAATAGAAAGTTCATTTGACTAGAAAATGTTGTTTGTTTTGAATCATTACAAAATTACCTCAACTTGTCTTCTCAAATTCAGTCAACTTACAAAATAGGGCGGCTCAGACTAACTTTTTAAATGGATTAACACATATATTGATATAATTAATATCTAGAGTGCATGGTGCTGGAGCATTGCTATAATCACCATTTCTAATTCTGAATTCTGGATCCTTGTATCCTGCAAATATTAATGAAGCTCAGTGTAAGCTCAGTCAGGAAGACTGTCTTTAGGCCTCATCCATCCACAACTCTCTCTCTCTCTTCCTGCTTAGGCTCAATCAGCTGACTATGGGTGTTTACTGTTTCAGTTAACCATCCAGATTTAGTCACGATCTCCATCAGCCAATGATGTTGTACTCATCAGAGCTTAAATCTGTTCTCCTCTCTGTTGTTGTTGTTGCGACCCTCCTCCACCCTGTTCCCCTCCAGTTCTTCATGTCCAGTGTCCAGGATGAGCTCGACAGACGTTGTCCACTGGTTTTTTTTTCCCTGTTTTAATCACAGCCTCACTACCCCCCCTTTATTCATGATAACGTCAAGTTGGGGTCAAATCGCAAAAGGCTTTCCACTTTTCTCATCCAGACTGTCAATTCAATATGTCAATTAAATATATTTCGTACACTCAGAATGAAACCTTTTCTTTTTCTTAACAGAACATAATGAAGATCTTTTTTGAAATTTTATAGGCAGTATTTTGTCCCAGATTCTTTTTTCTTGGTTTAACATATGTATAGTTTGCTCTTTTTGTGTTTTTTTTAATAGTTATTTATATGAATACCAGTGAAAGTTTATTGTTATCGTGCCCTGATGTCATTTTGGACAATAACATTTCTTGTTCAATTGTAAAATACCCTGCCTCCATTACATATCTTTGTCACAAGTGTTGCAAAAATGTATATTCTGTATATATTTTGTATATTCTGTTTTCAATCTGTTGTTTTGTCTTTTGTTGTATGTTAATATATATCAACAGCAAAACAACAGAAAAAAGTTGATCTCGAAACACAAAAGACAGTGAGAACACGCCAATGCATGCACACAAATGAGAGCCATGCATGAACACACACACTCTCTCACACACACACACATTCACACCTGTGCAAACAATTGGCTCCACTTGCAGCCCGGCCGGTCCCTTCTTGTTTTGATAATCATGATACTGTGTTCATAATGACATTTCCGAGTGACTGGTCACAGGGCCAACGCGTCCACTCCCTCTGCCTCGGCTCAAGGGTCAAACGCAGGTTGACCAATGTGGTTTGGGCCTCCTTATCAAACAGGATGTCATGCTTTCCCACGATCTGCAGCGGGGAGCACACACACACAGGGAGGCCACAGGTAGAGCTCAACCTGAACGACTCTCCGGTTTGTGGAGAAGTGAAAAGAGGCAGAAAAGGAGCCGATGAAGCCTCCATAAACACTGCGTCTCACTCCCAACAGGGATTATTTGGAGAATCCTGCGGTGTTAATGCTGGAGAGACAGCAGGACGGGGCTCCACTGTGGTAGCTAATAGCGAGACAGTGGGAATTGCGAGTCAACATATGGCTGCAGCAAAGTATAATAGCAGCACAGATGAATAATGTATCTGGGGACGGCGGCAGTTTGAGAGAATTAGACCCACAGATCATGAAGCTCCTGTCCTGTGTCCATGCTCTATTACACTGCAGCTGTAAACATGGAAATATGTAACAGGATAAAGTTAATGTGCACATGTACTGTATGTATAAATACAAGTGTGGCTGACTGGCTGTCGGATTAATGCCATATGTCTTTGCTGGGAAATGCCACATTTATTACACTCTTTATAGATATTTTCTGTAAATATGCTGTAAAAGTGCAGCTGGACAGCAGCTAACACTTTGGTTTGAACATGTGACTCAAAATGATCATGTGGACTCAAATTATATAAAGTTTTCAGTATAGCGAAGCAAATGCATGTGGCAGATAAACCCTCGTATGGTGCTTCATCATAATTTCTCAGTGGTGAATTGCAACAGGACGTCTTTCAACTGTTGTAGTCTCATAAATATCTTCTTTATAGCACATCAAAAGTCTCAAGAAATCCAAGTGAAATTAAATCAGCCATGCCTCAATTTCCCATCGCCACCTACGTAAAAAGAAAAAAAAAAAGATTTATGCATGTCTCATGCGTTCAGTGTTGTCCACAATCACCCAGAAACTGTACTGTACATGAGATATGGAGCTGGATGCAGTACAGTGAACGTGCAAAAGACAATTCTGAACATTTAGAGGTTTCGTTTTCTCGAAATATGTTTGTAATAAAAAGTGTTTATCCTTTCATATTCCAGACATTCATCAAAAAAACTTTGAGGCGCCATTTTGACAGTCACAAATATTTTGAAATATTTTGAAAGTAATATAAAAGATTCATTTTATGGATTGGTGCTAATTTATGTTGCCATCTATACAGGTAAAATGACAAGTTGCAATTTTAACATCATGATTCCTCAGCATTTAAAAAAAAATAAAAATCTTTGTTAGGGAATGGGGAGCGTTTTTATCCGGAAGCTCTATTACTGACAACGCTGGTAATCTAGGAAGAAGAGTTCACTGGTCTACTTTTACGTCACCCATAGGTGAAAGTATTCGCTAAATGACAGTCAGCTAAATTTAAATTTATGGTTTATTGAATGCTACATGTCTTCATTCTGCTTTATTTATTTTAATTTATTCACAGAAATGTATCAGTTAACACTACAATGTATTTAAACTCATGAGATCAATAAAGGTAATGATCTCTAAACTCGGTAAAAAATGATCAACATCACTATATTAGTATACCTGTTTGGATGGCGACCTATAATATATAACGTATTTAAATTAAGAAGAATTAAGAAAAAATGATTCCAGGGTACAGTTAAGAAAACTTCTGAACCACCACTTGGATCTGTTGGAACTTTTTATGTTATCAAGGAGACTTTTACGAGTAAAAAAAACATTTGTCAGATTTTCTGCTGTAATTTTTGTGAGGTTCACTCCTTTTTTTTCCTCACAAAATGTACTAAAAAGGCATTTTTGGTAAGATCATATTTAGGTGATTTTCAAAATCTCTCTTCATAAGTGTCCGTAAGACTTTTTTCTCTTATTCAGACCACACTGAGGACACAAAACCTATTTATGTTACAATTTGTTTGAGGTTAACCCACACTCAAAGTGTTCTTCAAATCCTTCTGACCTTCAAGGTGGAAGAATTTGGGTTAACTACTATGTAATAGAAAGGATGTTTAGATGGGTTAACTGAGTTAAAGGGTCAGCTCGGGTTATCTGTGCCATATCCCTGAATGTATCTATAAAAAGTAGCATTTCCCGGACTAAATGCATTGGCGATGCTCTCAGGAACTGTGCAGTCATGGCTGCTGCAGCCTGGTTTGAACTGTCACACTCGTGCTGTGCTCTCTCTGAGAATCTTTAATCATATCAGGAAGGTCTACTGTAAAGCTGGCCACCTGTGCTTCAACACATTCTATTTTTTTTTTTACCTTTTATCACTCACACGCACACATTTCACATCACAAGGACAGTTTCTCGTCAAGGGCAGCGAGGCCCGGCTCTCTTACTGTGGACTATAAACACACACAGGTGGCCTGCTTATCCTCAGATGGCCACGGCGCAGGAGCAGGGAGTCTGAAAGGTGTCTGCGGCACCCACATGGCAGCTCTGTCGCCGGGCTTGTCGGTGTCAAACGGGCGCTTTAACCCGCATTCAGCAGGTTGATGTGGGGACAGCTAAACAAGGGTCAGTGTGCCTACAAGAAAAGAGCCGCAGCTCCGTGGGAAAGAAGGAGGACAGGAAGGATCCTCACTGGAACTAATAACTGTGAGATCAATATGGAGATGTGTGGCTTAAGGACACTTATTTCTGACAGCTGTGAAGGTGATTACAGTGATGGTATTTACGCTCATATTATTTCAGTAGTTTTCAATATTGTGCTTTAGAAAAATCAGGAAAACATTTGAAAAGAATGCAGAGGCTGATTGAATTTTGCAGGATTTTCTTTAAGCTTCAAGAAATCAGAAATCATCAACTTTCTTTGAAACATTTGAAATATTTAGGATATCTGTTTCTACTCCAGTGCTTCTGTAAACCCAATGAGGCCTTTTGCACAAACACCTCAACTTTCTTTCAATTTAAAGTATGAAAATAATTTTCAATTTTATACCCCAGCAATTTTATCTTGTAGGGAATAAGGCTGTGAAAAGTATCAAAGTATCCATATTTTTTTCAGTATCACCACTGCATAGGACCAAAGCTATAAAAAAAAAAATTATCTAAATGTTCATTCAAGACCTTGGATCAGTCTTTAGCAGTCTCGCAGCAAAACCACACGGTGTTCTTTTCCTGC
>JAJHUR010100424.1:0-28097 GCA_027495735.1 Lutjanus campechanus | reverse complement strand
TAAATCACCATCTATTAAAAACGGAAATAAACAGTTGAAGAGATTAAGGAAATGGAAAGAATCACTTACAGGTTGAGAAGCAGAGAAGAGGAAACTGGAGTAAATGCCTCGAGGAAACAGATGGAGTGGAACAGTAAAATTTAGATAAATGAATTATAATTAAGGATCTCCTCCGTTTTCCCCCTTTGTTTCTTTTTTCTTTCTCTTTCTATTTTAGTCTCATTCTGTCTGTAAAAACAAAAAGTGTATAAATGCGGCAGGACGAATAAAAAAAAGTGATGAATTTGATAACTTGTATTGAGAAAACCTGCAATACACTAATAAAACAAACGTTTTATATTATCTAGACATGCAACGATTAATTATTAAATTAATTGCCAGCTATATTGATGATCGATTGATCATTTGGAATAATTTTTTTAATGAAAAAAATGTCCAAATTCTCTCCTTTCAGCTTCTCAAGTGTGAATATTTTCTGGTTTCTTTAGTTTTCCATGACAGTAAACTGAATATCTTTTGTGTTTTGGACAAAACAAAACATCTGAGGACGTCATCTTGGACTTTGGAGAACAGTGATCTGCACTTTTCACCTTTTTCTGACATTCTACAGACCAGGTCTAGATTAGTATCGGTGTAAGTTAGCCGATAAATATAAGCTACACTAATATCTGATTTGAATTCTTGGGCAAATGATCTATAAAAGCGAAGTAGCTAAAGTGTATTTGAGAAGTTTCTGTATGAACATTTGAAGAGTCAGAACAGCTCTTTGTTATTGTTGTCATGGTGACATCAGTTAGTTATGTGAGAAGCAGGTAATTATTGGTTTTCATGTCGGCTGAAAAAATCTATATTGTGCATCTCTAATATTTCTCGTCTATAAGCTTTATGGCGATTTATTGTCAGAAATATTGTATAATATTAACAAGTGTGTTTTTATAAGTGTATAATCACCTGGAAATAAGAATTGTTGTGTTTTGTTACCTGAGAATGAGCCCTTTATATCTACAGAGGACACAGGTCCTCTTCCACGGAGGCGGCCATGTTGAACCGCCATGTTTCTACGGTAGCCCAGAACAGACAAACCAAACGCTGGCTGTAGATTCGGCCTCTCATGCTTGTTTGAAAGTTTTGAAGCCACTGTATGTTCTCCTACACGCATGGAAAGTAAAAGTCATACATTAAAAGTTTTCCTCAAAAGTTCAACAGCATCAAAATCAGTGTTGAGGAGCAGCGACTTTTAAAAAAAGCTTTTCAAGCTGCCAGTGACTCGACACTGAAGAGGCAAGAAGTTGAAGTGCAGCAAAGCCACCCAGGTAGAAATCTCGTTTGGTAAACTAATCAGTTCCTCCGGCAATTTTGTCCAATCAGTGTAGCAATTTTTTTTATAAAGGCTGCTGCGAAATCAGGCATTTTAGTCCACAGCAATCTAAAAAATAAAAGCCTGCAAAACCCTGGAACGACTGATTGAAAAACTAAACAACTTAGAAACAGTAGGTCAAACTACTTGGTAATATGATAAAAACCGATAATGCACATTTGATCTGACATTCTTACAACATATATAACAAAAAAAAAGTCATGCCAACAAAAAAAGACACTCAATTCGTTTGTAAAAAAGAAATAAATACCCCATTACTCATGTGAAAGCGCAAGGGGTGTCCGCTTTGGTTTCGTATGCAGTGTCCACCAGTCTGCAGAGAAGCAAAGGTAGAAAAAAAATTATCCATTTTATGGCCCAAAATTGGCAGTCGTTTAATTACCTGTAGTTCACCCAGCACTGATCAAATATACTTTAAGTACCATAACTGAAAGTACTCTAAATGCCAAATAAAGTTAGATTATATTTATTGATGCATTGTTATCATAACCTGTAATAATAAAGCATAATTTATTTGTTGATTTTACTTTGTCATATGAATTTGAATCTGTAAAGTAGAGAGGACAGTATTTCCCTCTTAAATTGCAGTATGTAGAAGTATAAAGTAGCATGAAATGGATGTAGATTTCAGTATTTAGTTGCAGGATCATCCTGCATTATAAGCTGAAGACTCACCATCAACATGCTTTTTAAAGAACGATCTTTACTTCATGTGATGTCCAGTGGATATCCTGTGATTTGTTATGGACACACTGACTTTATTTATTCGCTCCCTCGGGCTGTTTGCTGCTGTTGTCTGCGTTTGTCACAACCGGATCCGACTGTTGCCACATTATCATTCAGCAGCCGAGTCTGGATCCTGCATTTCACAACTACTTGCTTCACCGTCCTCTTTTTGATTTCTTTTCTTGGTTTCCTCCTGGTTTTTTGTTTCATCTCCTCATTCCTGCCTGCTTTGTTGTCTCTCCTCTTCCCTGCATCTCTTTTCTTAGATCTCTGTGTTTATTCAGGGAGGGATGTGACACACGGGGCCGCTGCATGTCCCGACATGTTGGGGAGGAATTATGTTGTGGTAATTTGTAGTAATAATGGCACAGGCCCAGTGGAGGATCAACACATGCACACGCAGTCTCAAAATTATGATGTAACTCTGTATTTGGGCTCATTTGGCTACAGAAGCCAAAGCAGCTGTGCATATATGCATATCATTTTTCACAAGTTGATTATTTGGTATCACTTTAATTTTCAAGTTCCATAATTTCATGGTAAATAGTTGGTGTTTACCAAGTAATATATTTGAAATGTCTGAGAAATTACTCACAGATGTCACAAGTAAGTATGTGATAATTAGCAAGTACCATTTTCATGTATTTGGTGGCAATTACAAAGCAACATATTTGAAATTTCTCTGAATTTATCTGCAAATTGCCTCCAGTTTTCATGTCAAATAGGCGATAATCGAGTGAAAACAACACTTGTGGGAATTTGCAGGTGAATTCACAGAAATTTCAAATATGTTACTTGGTAATTACCATCTATTTACCGTGAAATAGTTTGACTTGGAAATGGAAGCGTTATCAATTAGCTCGTTATAACGAGAAAACCAAAAGCAGATTTCTCAGGATGATAAGATAATTAATCTCTCAGCAGGGTCGCTGAAGTTCACTCATCTGTAAAGTTGCAGCCAGGCTCCTGAAATGATGAGAACTGATCTGAATTATTATCTCAGAAAGATGCGGTGGAATTTGGACCTTGAATGCAGCACATTCTGATGCATTGATCAGTAATAGGCACTCTTTGAGTGGACAGTTTCAGCTTAAAGGTCCAGTGTGTATTTAGGGAGATTTTCAGGGGATCGATTGGTAGAATTTTTTCAATCCATTATTAAATTATTCGCCAACTATTTGGATAATCAATTAATAGTTTTCAGTCATTTTTTTTTAAAGAAGAAAAGTCAAAATTCACTTTACTCATTTATGACAGTGAACTGAATATCTTTGAGTTTTGGGCAAAACAAGATATTTGAGTTTTGGGAAACACTGATCAGCATTTTTTGACAGTCCATGTGTTTCCACAGATAGCTTATTTTAGCAACAAGTAAAGTTATCTTTCCATCAGTGAACTCTGACGTACTGCTCTCCCTGCCTCTAAGGCTGCTGAGGCCAGTTCTGTTGCCCGCTAACAGCAGCTCACAGTTACAGTTAGCTACTTTAGCAACAAGTAAGCTAAAACTATCTGTCCATCAGGTAAACTCTGTGATTAAATTACTTAGAGTTGAAGCTGAGCGGCTGGAGGACATCCGAAAATATTTTCTCCATAAAATATGCTCCAGTTTCACCAAAAACAAGTGAATAAAGTTATAAAGTCGTGCTTTTGTACTGTGAGGTCGCCACAAAAGCTGCGGTCCACCGTGGTCTACAGATGTCTTCTCCTTCCAGGCTCCTGTGCATCATATGCAAGAAAGCGTTTCATTAGACACAAGTTTGGTGTGCAGGATGAGTCATCAACAGTTTTTAATCATTTTCCAGGAACAGACTAGCTCTGAAATACCATTAAAAAGACCCAAGAATGTGTACAAAACAACTTTTTTTGTCATTGTTGGACCAGATGCTGGAATATAGGTGATGTGTAGCGTGATACGTATGTGATAAAAACACTTAAACATCGATTTTCACTTCATGGGAACTTTAAACCAGTTGGTATCTATGCATGCTGTTGGTGTAGTGGAGTTAATGATTCTACTTGCCATTACTTAAATATATGTTTTTTGGGAAATCATTTAACAGAATTTCAAAATAAACAGTAACTGATTCATTTTCTGTTGATCGACTGATCAGTTCATTGCTGCAGCTCTTAAACAGATTAAGTCTCCTGATTTCCACTTGAGTTTGAGGACTTCAGTTCACTTTGGCAACGATTTCTCAGTAAATGTAATATTTCCAGATATTCTTTTTCCAAACACAGACTAACAGAATGAACGTTCTGACTAATGCAACAAACAACATTTCTCTCTGTGTGTTTCTTGGTCTTGTTATAATAAAAGCATGAACCGCACTCTCAGCCTCAGATGACTCTTCAAACCAGGAAGTTGAAGCTTCCTTTGATGTGGGTCAGAGTTTATTTGGGCAGAAACCAACATCGTCTCTTACAGTAGAAACTCAACGCTGGAACTTTCAGCAGAAGTATTATTCTGGTGAACAGGAAGAGTCAGTGTGTCAGTATATGACACACGAGTCTCCTACGTTCACGTTTATAGACGTACGACGTGAGCCTTTTACCAAAAACTCCCACTTCAGCTCTAGATGGAAATTCCACTCTGTGTGTTTGATTGTCAATCAGAACAAACGTGTTTTATCAGGCAGAATCACTGAACGTCCTCTTTGTCTCGTGTCTCGTTTTTACAGTGTGAAGCCTCCACCTGTGAAGACCAATCCGTCCAAACGCCACCGGGACCGCCTGAATGTGGAGCTGGACCGTCTGACCGGCATGCTGCCGTTCTCCGAGGACGTCAGAGGTCGCCTGGACAAACTGTCCGTGCTGCGGCTCAGTGTGGGATACCTCAAGGTTAAGAGTTACTTCCATGGTCAGTGACCTTTGCCTCATAGCTTTATTGTGACTGAGGCTGGACTGCACCAACAAGGATTCATTTTTAAACTTTGTTTGATCATGGTTTAAATTATGTTGCACATCGTTTAATTTAAATCTTTCTATAAATCTGAGTTTAGCTTTTAGTCTAAACTGAGATGAACTTTACTGTTACAACAAAGCTACTAAATATTAACAGCTTAACTTTTACAATAGCTGACTGTCTTTTATAGTTAGCAAGCAAACTTACTTCTTTTTCCTTATGTTTTTAGCTAGCTAGAAAACAATATTACCTTTTCCCGACCTTTTAGCTAGCTTGCAAATAATGTTTCTTTAATATTTGTTAGGCTAGCTCCACTTTGTAGCTAGTTAGCAAACAATATGTTTCTCTTTTTTGGATAACTAGAAAGTAGCTTGCGAGCGAACAGTAAGTTGTTTGTTTTTACATTTGTTTAGCCAGCTGGCAAACAATACTTATTTTCTTCCACTTTTTAGTTAGCTGCCAACAAAATATTTACTTCTTTTCCGCTGACTTTTTAGCTAGCTAGCAAGCAGTCAAAACAGTTTGCCACTCTTTTATACTTTGTACATCCCAACAGCACTTGATTTAAAAAAAAAAAAAAGTATTTAAATTTGGGTAAGGAAGCATCTCCTTATTGATTAAACTATGTTTAATTTTGGTTTACATAAATAAACCTGGCTTTACTAAATTGAAATCAATTTTAAATTGTACATCAGAGTTCTGCTTCATTTTAAATCTGGATTAACTCATTTTAAACCTGCTTTTACTAAACTCTGATTGTACTAATCCTAAATTAAGTTCATCTTTGTTGGTGCAAACCAGTCGAAGAGTAAAGTTCATGCAGAAAAAGTCAAATGAAACTTGTGTGTGAAATACTGAAAGTGCAGAGACAGTACGTGTGGGACAGTGTGTGAGGTGTGCAGTTATGCTGCTCCAGACATTTTTGTGGCCGAGCTCTGAGTGTGTGGGGTGTCACAGAGGAAACCTGACACTGGGGGTAATGAATGGTAGCCGTGCTGGGAGGGGCAGAGGGAGTCTGGGCAGAGGAACATGAGACGGGCACGCTGGAACAGTGGGTCTTTATTCTGACGCTCATCAAATACACACACAGTCAAAGGTGGCTGTTGGTGGCCTACACCGTCAGTACTTTGTCCAGGTGTCAAAATCTGTGCCTGAAGTGATGGAATCGTCTTCCTGTTAGCTTAACATTAGCTTAGATTTGCTTTGTTGTCTTAAAGGACAATTCTAGTGTCTCTGCCTGCACAAACCAAACAGATAATGATATTGTTGATTAAAGCTGACTACGTATTATATTTATAACATGCAGTTTGGGCTGGGACTGGAAATGACTTGCTGTTCGATGCAGACCTTGATCTTGACTTTGACAGGCTGTGTCCTGCAGGCTTGGAAGGGGAGGGTGAGGCGAGCGGGATTCAGTTGCAATCTGCAATCTCACCACTAGATGTCTCTAAATCCTGCACACTGGTTCTGAAAGCTTTGCCATGCAGCATGGAAATTAATCGAAATATTATTGAAATCGTGATATGTCAGTGCAAAATCTGCAGAAGTAGCTTTTTTTGTGGTAAAGTAGCAAAACAGCGCTGTAATGAAGTACTGTAGAGCTGCAGAGACGCCCTGACCAACAAATCTTGTTCTCCAGATGTGAGAAAACATGTTTGCATGTCTGCAAAACCTCAACAAATGCCACATCATTATGATTTCTTTTTTCAGTTTATTAAAAATCAAAAATTAAAATTGTGATGCAACAGTTATCATTCCCATTAGCTGTGTTAAAATAATCACAATATTATTAATGTTTTTAACCACATTGTGCAGCCCTAATTGTGCTATTGCAAATCTGGATGATTTAAAAGAGACAGATTGAAATCAAAGCTTGATTTTAATCCCAAGTTCCAGTAACACTGGATCCAGCATTGCCCATCAGTTGCATCCCCACATCTTTCAAACTTTTCACCCGTAGTTTGTAACAGACTTTAAGTTAGAAAATCTGTCGTCTCCAGTCACAAACTAACATTGATGACATCACTATTACCGCACGTTATACAGCTGTTTTCACTGGCGGAGTACTCCTCCACATGATGAGTAGACTGACCTTTATGAGTTAAAACGAGTTTGAGTGTTACGTTAGTCATTCACAGCCCAGTCAAAGCAAACCAACATGTTTCCACCAGCTGTTATCATTTGAACAAAATTACAAAAGTCCGGTTGCCAGAGATTTTACACCAGAGAGGAACAGCAGCAGCAGAGTCCAGCAGGTCTTTCCCCTCGCTCTGTGCCTCTCTGCTCTGCTATCAGCCGGCTGATCGCTGCTGTTGATGGAGCAGAGGAGGAGGGGGCGAAGCACGGTGGCACGATATGAGGGCTCCTGACAAGGCCGTGCAGATGGGACTGTTTGTGACGTTTGAACAGCTCAGTTGTAGCCCCTCTGCAGCTTCACCTCACCTGAGTGATTATTATATAATCCTCCACTGTACGAGTCTGTGGTGAAGCCGGTGGAAGTCAGCTCCATTTCCAGGCCTATCAGATGAAGACTGTATCTACATCGGCGTGTTCTGCTCTCGGCTGCCGTACATCATATTATGAACACGTTATCTCGTCTTAACTTTGATGTTCGTCCAGCCCGACGTCACACACAGGCTGTCGTCAAGCACCGCTATGTTTTGTTTAGTGTTGCCCGGGAAACAAGCAAAAAAAAATCATCTCTTATATCAAACCAAACTTATTTTGCTTAATGTGCTGTTGTAGCTGCTCAAAGTGGATCTAGTTTGAACTATTAGGGCTGCACAGTTAATTTGCAATATTAAAGACATTTCAGTATGGCCACGTGCAATATTCAAATCGCAGAAGCAGGAAAGGAATAATGTGTGTTAGTAGGATTCATCCTCTGGAAACCATGCATGTCTTTGCAAAATTTCATAGCTATCCAGTCAGTAGTTGTCGAGACATTTCACTAAAAACCAAAAAGGTTAACCTAATGGTGGTGCAGTCAGAGGCCTTCTCACTGTGGGGATCAAGATCGTCTGCAGAAAATTTCATGGCAATCCATCCGGTTGTTGCAGAGATATTTCAGTCTGGAGTCTCTTCATTACCCCGCTAATGTGTCTTAAAAGCATCTGATGACAAAGTCGATCACAAATTTTCCAGGATGAAAGCGCTGCAGTTTTCATTGTTTTTAGAGAAAAGACCTCTCGGTGGCCTCCCGAATTTCTCCTAATTCTCCGTCTAATCTTCCCCAGGAGTTTCCTCTGATTGTGGAGGATGTTTGTTCAGGGCCGAATAATGGGGCCGATGTTTAACGCTGTACACAACAACGCCTTAAAAATAACAAAACTTTCATACGGTCCTCACGCAATCTTTGATATCTTTTTTTTTTCCTTTTTTTAAGTGACGGTTTAAGAGTGTTTGGATGTTTTGAATCTGTTGTTACTTCAAGAAGAGGGAACAAAACCAGGGACAAGCTGTTGTGTGATGTGCCTTGTTGTTATACTTCAAGCGTGTAAGATGAAAACAGATCTCCTGTTTGAGTCTGAAACACTCCCCTGTGTGTTTGCAGTCAGCTCAAATATCAATAAACAAAGAATATCAGACTTTTCTCCAACTAGGTTTGTAACCACGGGTGAAGATTTTACTTAAACATGGAAATACTTTTTATATTCATACAAACTACATTTGTATTCTCATAAAAATAGCTTCTTTTTCACACTGACCTCATAAAGAAATGAGGCTGCTTCCACAAACACAGAAGTGAGTTCAGTTAATGTAAAGTTTGTCCTGATCACAACATACTGTACAGGTCTGTGTCATATAGGAAAAGGCTTCCTCTGGGGAGCATGAACGAGGTGATTTTGGATATTTCCTGTCTGCGGTGGGAAGTTTTGACCTGATAGCGACGCCACTTGAAAATCAAGGGGACAAAAAAATCATCAGGAATCATCCTCTGGGGACAGTGAACATGAGGGCAGCTTTAATTAAATTAAATTTAAGTCGATTCTACCGCTGTTATTTTTTTCTCAACCTCTGTCCCAATATTTTATTTTTAAAACAAGATTTCAAAGACTACTACTGGGGTGGTTTACTGGAAGCCTGAACACTGATGGAGTTGGAGATATTTCCAATTCTTTGATTGATTCTCGCTGTCCACATTTGCCACAGTTATCAAGCAGCTAGCTCAGGTGGTAAGATTTATTAGTTTGTCTTTTTAAAGAAGAATTTGAAAATGTAAATGACAGCTGCCAGGGCATAAAAACAACGATCTGTTAATTAAATCTACAAATCAAGACATAGCAAAAGACATAACAGTCAGGGCTGAAAAACTGTTTAAATCGAAAATTGAATCGTAACCGTGAAATCGAAAGTCAAATCAGATCGTGGATTTTGAGAATTGTGGCTTCCCTGGTAAAAAATCTCCTGCAGATCGTGGCAATCTGAGCAGTAGTTGTTGAGGCTTTTTGCTCTATAAACAGGAAGTGTAGCGAGGATAAAACAACACAAAACAACAGACAACAAGCCAGGTGTCCAGTCAAATGAAGTGCAAATTTTTTTTTTTTCTTTTTTGAAAATCTGCACAAGAAAATGCAAATGAATGCACATTTTAATCTGCTAAGATACGCAGCATTAATCCTCTGCAGAAGAAGAATTTAGCATTTTGCTTTTGCATTGATGTCACAACTTTTCCACCTCAGTAAAGTGCAATATTTTTTTTGGCAATATTTTTAGTTGTTTACTTTTATATATTTTTAAAAGTTTCCAGCCTTTTCATCTGGCTGTTTTTATGCACAAATTAAAAATGTTCAAAAATAGCTGGATGGAATCACATCTGAAGAGTAATAATGAGAGTGATGGACAAAATTAGATAAAAGGCATGATATATATTTTTTCTGTTTAAATCTTTATTAATTGACAATGTTAAAGCCAAAATATATGGTATAATTAATCAGCTTCCATCTACAAAAGCAAAACATCTGCAGGATCAAATTGTTAAAAGAAAAGGATCATTAAACGGTAAAGATAATAATGTTAAGAGGCCTAAATACTGTATATCGTCTAACATTGCAACAAAACCCAATTTCTGTATATTTAGTTTAAACCCCAAAAAAGCTACATGACTTGTTGTGCTGCTACTTTTCAGCCGGGACACAGGCTTTAAAAAATAAAGGTAGAATTTGACCTTTTATCTCAATGATAACACAAAACACACAAGCCAAAATCCACAGCAGACCAAAATGTCCTGAATCAGTGCACTGCTTTAAACAGAGATATTACCCAAAGTAACTGAGCTCAAACTCCTCTGCAGAAAACAGCTGCAGGGACAGAAAGACAAAACACTAAATTGCGGCTGTAGATTTATGACACTGCCAAGTTTAAGTGTAGGTTTGTATATAGATGCATGCAACCAAGAATTATCTCTTTTTTGTGGCATGAATAGTGCTCTTATGTCGTCTAAATTAAGTCAGAGAAAGTCAGATTCTAGTCTTGATTCTAGGATTTAAAGCAACAAAATCAAAATATTTTTTATGTTGTGAGTGTTTTAGATTGTTTTTAAAGATTGTGTGTGTGTGTGTGTGAGTAATGCTGTATTGTTGTTTCTGGAGCTTGACGTCAGCCCTGCAGACGCTCCTGCAGAGCTCCGAACACAGTCAGGGCTTCTGTTGTCGGCTGTAAACACACATGGAAACACAGTCGGCATTGAAGCTGTATCGCTGTCAACAAACTCTTCAGCAGCTCAGAACTCAAGCGAAACAAACCGTCTTGTTTCCTTCGGCGGACTCCGAATGAGTCCCAGGTGATGCTGCTGCCATCACCTGGAGTGAAGGTTACCATGGTGAAGCCCTGTCGCCGTAGCAACGGAGCTCAGAGTCTGAACTGTTCAGGAAGTCTGACACCGCGGGGAGAGGGGAGGGTTGTCTTGTTTTGGGCCCGAGGTTGCCTGGAGAGCTGGGTGTTCATGTCTGCTTCCTGTGTTTGTCGATAACGAGGGGCGAGCGAGGTTGAGCCGAGGTCAGCGCTGTCGTTAACTCGGCCTCCAGCTGCATTTTTTTCCTGCGAGATAAATCTGCGTCCGCTCTGCTGAGTCACTAACAGGCCAGAGATGCTGCTGAGGCCGACTTAATTTGGACAAATACTAAATGTGTTAAGGAAGTACAGATGCAGCAGAGTTGATACTGATAGTGGTGGGTGGAAATAACAGAGTAGACCGAGTCTTCAGGGGTCAAAATACATTTACTCAACTACTTCACTTACACACAGTCTTGATTTACTTGTACTTTACTCGAGTATTTCCATTTTAAGCTACTTTATACTTCTGCTGCGCTACATTTTAGAGGAAAATATTGCACTTTTTACTCCACTACACATTACTTTTAATTTTAAAGTCGAGAGATTTTTTTAAAAAGCATTTTAAGCCTTTTATATCACATCCATAGGCATATTGTGCACCTATTTAAAGGGACAGTTCACCCCAAAATCAAAAATTCATATTTTTCCCCTGGCCTGTGGTGCTATTTTTCCATCTAGGGTTTTTTTTTTCTGGTGTGACTTGCAGAGTTTTGGAGAGATGTCAGTTGGAAAACAACATGAAACTTCTCACAGCGAGGTCTGTGAATTATTGAGAAACTGGTTCATGATTTTTGGAAAGAGAGGGCTGGGCATCGATTCAGT
This sequence comes from Lutjanus campechanus, assembly GCA_027495735.1. Taxonomy (NCBI): domain Eukaryota; kingdom Metazoa; phylum Chordata; class Actinopteri; order Lutjaniformes; family Lutjanidae; genus Lutjanus; species Lutjanus campechanus. The sequence goes on along the minus strand of JAJHUR010100424.1, from coordinate 16,434 downwards.
TTTGCTAAATGGATTTGATTTGATTCAATTTGATTCAATATCGATATTGATTCAGTTAGGGATATTTCAGTTAAAATACCAATTTTGCTTGGATATGAAAGATATTCTCAGAGAACTGATGCAGTAAATTGCACAAGGAACTCTCTAACCTGATGCATTGCACTGTACACTATTAGCCCAACCCCAAACAGCAGAGAGACACAGTTAGAGACTAGCTGGTGAACAAATATTCTAGAATTTAGCAGCTAAAGTGACAGATATTTCCTTCAGGAGTTTGGTGCAGGAGACCAGAAATGGAGCTAAAAGAGAGTGAATATTGGTCATCAGGTGGAAACAAACACGACTCTGAATGAATGATAATGTTGCTCCATGTTTAAACTGTTTGTTTAACTGAAAAAATTAAAGAACAATTAGATTTTATTTCACATCAAGCTGAATTGAAAGACTAGTCTAGTTTCATGAAATCTTGAATTCCTGGAGTTTCAGTACTTTTATTTAGTCTCGTAGAGTTTTGTAGAGAACATAATGCCAGAAGAAATCTTATTAAGTTGTTTTAGCTTGTCACATTACATAATGTTTTGTCATTTACAGCGGGTGAAATTGTTGATTCCCAGCAGCTGTTAAGTCCTTTCTACATTTTCTTTGTCTAAACATAGAGATCACAGCTGCTATATTACAGCCAGAAGCTTAGAAAACAGAACAGAACCACAAAAACAAGTATACCACACATACCTCTAACCTATAAACCTCCATTACCAGAGCAGAGTGCCGGCCGTTAACCAACAGCTTAATCTGAACCCAACCCCAAACCAGAGCAAAGTTTGTTTCCTCCGCAGACAGTCGGTTGGTGCAGTCTGACACCTCTGAACACAGGAAGGAGGTTACTGGTGATGGCTGCAAGATAAGCAGAAATGACACTCACACACAGGCTGCAGACTTTATGCTGTCTCTGCAGAATATCAGGGCTGTGTGCTCTGATACGTGGTTCCGTGGGTACTTTTATCAGCAGCAGATTAAAAAGTATTGGCAATTTAGTCAAGTAAATAACCTATTTATTAAGACATGAATCAGAATCAGGTTTATTGTTATTTATTAGCACCTTTCTCACCTCCTCACAGCTCACAAATCACAACATAAAATGGGTGTAAATGTCATACTGTCAGTTTTAGAATAATCTGCATATAAAGGCAGAATTTGTTGGCAAGGGACAAGTTTTTTCTACAAGAAGCGTTCTGGTTTTGGTTTGTTGTCTGAGTAGTATTGATCATGTTTGATGGGGTTTTGGTTGCATGCACGTAAACGATCCATGTGGAGAAGAGATGCAGAGATACTTTTTTTCAGTTGCGATGTAAATTCTCAATAAATAACAACGTGGAACTTTGAAGCTGGATCGGCACATGGATCTGTAACGTCCGTCCGATGTCTGATGATTAAATCCATCAATATCGGCCCTCGATGATTAGTTTTTTTAAAAGATGTATTGGTATTCATGTGCGGTTATCCATTTAAACAAGTTCGCCAAAGACGTCTGTCGTCTGTTCTTGCATTTGAAGTTGGTAGTTGGAGGGTAACCAGAGAATGTTGCATGGAGGGTGAAGTCTTGGCATGGATATCTGTTATCTGGATATCTGCTGGCTACACTGGAAGCCCCAAAAACGTTGGCCCGCAGAGGGTAAATTGATGTCAGACAATAGCCGATGGGTTCCAAGATTGGTTTCGGAAAGTTATAGAAAAAGGTCGGACTATTCTGACATTATAAAGGTGTTATTGGAGGGTGTTTCGGCAGCTGTTCACCCATCTGACAAGCAGTTCTGATGAAGCTTACTCTCAGCTTTAGCCTCCTTCCTCCCTCAGCTGAGTGTGAAGGGTTACAGCTCTCCATCAGCCGCCCCCCCTCCTCCCTCCTCCCTCCAGGCCCAGGTCTTTAGGGAGGTGTACTGTACTGACTCTGCGTGTGAACCCTCTTCCTTCAAACCTCCACAGCGCTGAGTGGGGAGAGAGGAGAGGAGAGGAAGAGGAAGGGAGGCAGGAAAGGATGGAAGTGAAGGGAGGCGGAGGAGGAAGGAGCAGGCCAGGTTACAGATTCAGGTGAAAACAGTCATGAAGTCGACTTTTCAGTAAAACTGTCCGACTTGTTTAGTCTTTCGACTAATTTTTATGTGTTGCACATTGTGCGTAATTTTTCTGTCACGCTGAGTTTAACACTCGGCGACGTGTTGATGTATTACACCAATTAGAGCAGATCCCCCTGAGCCGGTTACAGTTCATGTTGTAATAACAAACTGGAGATTCTTTCAGAGTTTGTAGAAAGCTGCTCTTGACCGAGATGACAGGGCAAATTCCTGGGTTTGTGGGGGGGCGAGACGAGAGGCAGATCCAGCGGGTTTGTTTTAAAAAGGGGAGGGTGGGAGCAGGAGGGGGAGGGTGGCGTGCCATAGAGTCATTACTGTAAGGAACGGAAAGGAGGTTTTGCTTAGCTGAGTGAATGCCAGCGATCACAGATTAGATTACACACGATTTTTTTTTGTGTGAAGCTTAAAAATCACCTCTTTTTAACACAAAGAGAAAAATGTTAAAATAGAAATACTTGTTTTAAGGAAGACTGTTTTTTTTTCAGTGTTTCTTCAGATTCAGTGTTTCATGCGTGTAACTGTGGGAATTGGGTGAAATCTGCATGCCTTTATCTTACACAAATACATGGATACTGTGCAGCTGTGTACACATAACAGCACATGCTCTCACTTGCTCCTCCGGCTGTCCTGCTCATGGAGGCGAAAGCTGCCTGCGTTTGGCCTGCAGGACGTCACTGATACTTTTATCTGTTCCACAAATAAACCGGTGAAACATTAGCGGGGGATTCAGCCAAGACACATGCAGGCGGCGAGCGTTGCAGAAACACACTGGATATCCAGCAGTGTTCTGCTTTTGTTTATTTTGGCCAGAACGTTTCTTGCTTCTCGGAGCGTGCGGTATTTAAGCACAGACTCGAGTTCAATAATCACTCTCTTTTAGCTTCGTTTTTGGTCTCCACCAGCTATGGAGGGAAATATCTGTCTCTTTAGCTGCTAAATGCTCCACTATGTTCCCCAGCTTGTCTTAAACTGTGTCAGTCAGCTGTTTGGTGCTGAGCAGGTGGTGTGCAGTGGGTTTTTAGAGCTTTTTCAGTGAAAACAACTGTTGCTTATGCTCACATACAAGGAATTTGCTTTGGTATTTTGGTGCATAATGATCGAAATAAGCATAGTAAAAGAAAATAAAAAGAAAAAAGTACTGCAAGTCAAGATTATTATATATAAAATGGGAATTTACCATAAAAAATATAACAATAGAATAGATGTGCTGCTTTTTTTATCATTATACAACACAGGGTTATACAGCAACATTAAAGCTGTAATTCCTTCATAATGCACACAAAATACAACACAGATGATTAATGAAATTCAGAATGGAATAGGGTGAAAATATAAAACCCCCAGGAAATAATTCTGTCATGCATTTTTTAAATTTTTGCGTCAGGTTGAACGTAAACAGCAGCAGCAAGATGGTGATGATACAAACATCTGAGAAACACTGTCCATCAACTGTGATTGCATTTGTGCACGAAGCATCATCGAGTCCTCCTCCCCTCGTCCGTTTTCCTCGAGTCCCAGCTGTAGCACGGCTCATATCCGCTCGCTTTCTCTCTCCCTCAGGCGGTCGCCCGCAGCGGTGCATCCAGCCGATCTGGCTGCGTCCGACTGCGTTTGTTGATCGTCTCAGGGTCGGCTGCTCCTGAATCCAAAACCCACATCTTCACTTTCCGATAACTACCAGTGTATTTCTGTCTTAGGTGATGTGTGTTTTGGCAATAAAGCCAAAAAAAAAAAAAGACAGAATGGAGGGAAAAAAAGCAAAGTTTGAAGGAGCCACTGCAGAAATTACTTAAGACACACTGTAGCCTTTCATTTACATGGCAATATGTATTTAAAATGTATTTAAAATATGTTTTTTGTTTTATTTTGGGGTGAACTGTCCCTTTAAAATGAAAAGAGCTGTACAGTGTTTAAAATGAAGACCTGAACGTGCAGATCAGTGACCAGAATGTGCAATAAAATTTAGGGTTAATGTAACTTGTAGTCTCCATTTATTGTAACTTTACAAACTAAATTATGTCATTAGAAGAATAGAACAAAATGTTTGCAATAAATAACCCGCAAGCCCTGAAAAAATCTGAATAATTCCTGAACGTCACTTCAAAACATTCCCATGGCTGCAAATTAAAGGTCCGGTTCACACAAACTACCGACAACAAACATCACTTTAGCTGCTGTGAAGGTTTTATTTGCACAGATCTTGAGATTTCTGTCGCTGATACAGTGAAGCTGAATGAAGGAGACGTTACAGTAGTGTTGTGGGGCTCACAGCGCTGGAAAATCATATTTTAAAATTTCAGCAGTAACATACTGTAATTTGACCAACAGTGTTCCTGTAACTCTGGAAAAAACATGTTTTTTGTTAAGAATTTTGGTTGATCTGACATTTTAATATCTCAAGGCTTGTAATAAGATCAGTCAGGAACATCATGACATGTATTTATCCACTTAGTTTCGTCTTCTTTTATGACTTACATATTTTGTCAATGTGCTCTTCATTATGTCTCTGTCCTTAACTTGTACGATGAGTTCACTTTGTTCCGTTCGGCAGCTTAAGGAGATTGAAAATCGATCTTTTTCTGTTGTGTTTTGACCGATTTGTTTGTTCTTTTGTATTCTTTTAGTGGCGCTCAAGAACAAATCAGCTCCTCCCGTCCCTGCAAACGGCAGAAATGGACAGTCGGTGTCTCTGGATGGAGTCGGTTTCTCAGAGGGAGACCTCCTCCTGCAGGTACAGCAACGAAACGCCGCGCGTGTACATGTGTGCACAGGTGTGTATCTGTCAGCGTGCCTGCGTTTCATTTTGTATTTCCTTCATTTCTGCAGGCTCTAAATGGTTTTGTGTTGGTGGTGACGACTGATGGGACGGTCTTCTACACGTCCCCGACCATCCAGGACTTCCTGGGCTTCCATCAGGTAAAAACTGTCACACCAAACGCAGTGATAATATCATTTTTGTCCCTGTGATGGAGGAGATGCAGAAGAATAAGGAGCAGTACTGCAGTGTAGAAATATTCTGTAGTGGAAAATAAAAATCTTGCATTCGAAAAATAACTTAAATAAAAGTACAGAAGTACAGAAAAGAACTGAACTGTATTTAATTCCTTATTCACTCTTGTTACTTTCCTTTCCTCTCATATCTCTGCTGCTGTGAGACTGAATTTTCCCCACGAGGATAAATAAAGTGCTACCTACGTTCGTACCTGAGAACAGGTTAAAAAATAGAAACACTTACACGTCAGTGCAATGCAACACAACATCAACAAAGTCTGAGCATTACAACCTTCATAAAGGGAGGATTTCTGCAGGATTGTTGTATTAAGAGCAGAACCAAGAACAATAACTATATAAATAATAATTAAACAATTAATTACTACAAATATATTAAGTAAGGGATAATGTGGAGCAAGCGGGTCACTATAGAGAATTAAACCCCCGACAGGGTGATGCAGGACCCCGACGCTCTACATTATCCCGCTTATTACACGGCTACTTAGTAAAGAAATCAAAAGTTTGACAGGAAATGTTGATTTAAATATGATTTTATTGATTTAGAAAAGATTTCATTGCTCCCGTTTCTACAGTTGGATGCATCCATAGCAACGGCAACTCCGTAGTGAAGATGAACCTACTTATCATTATAATTCACATCAAACCGAACATTTCGCAGTCATGGCCCGCACCGTGTTCTGTTTAGTATTTACTTCGTGTCCGTCTTCTTCAATTTTGTCAGTTTCGTTGTCGTCCAGCTCCTTGTGTCTTTTCACCTCTCTTTCTTTCTCTGCGTTGTTTTCCTCTTCTTTTCTTTACTGGGGACCGACCGGTCAGCCATTAACCACGAATCCAAAGTTTCATTATATTCAAACTTATTACAATTGATATGGGAAAAATGTTTCCCTTTTTTTCTGATGGAGCAACAGAAAACTAACGGTATCTCGTAAACGTCTTTCTGCGGATTGATATGACAGGACGTGATCCATCAGAGTCGATCAGAGCGGCGTCCATAGCAACGGCCTGCTACACAGAAATAACAGGCCTTAGAATGCTGTAATTGACCAATCAGAATCGAGCATTTGACAATGCTGTGTAATAATCTTTATATGATTTTATTGACAGTGGCGAACAGTGTCGTTGGATCACTCTCTGAGCGGTTTGTTAAAGGATAGAAGCACTGACCAGAATGTGTATATACAGTAATGTGATAATTACGTATTAAAAAACGTCACCTTGCCTGACACGTACCGCCAAACCGTCTTTGGTGCTGACAGAGTCTCTAAAGTCCCCTTTGATTATCGCCGGGACGCCATCAAACTGATGATGACTCACACTTAAGTACGGATAAAAATTGTCTTCAAAAGACGACGACTCTTGTAGCAGAAGGTTGGATTCTCGTAACTCCTCTCATCTTTGAAGAAATCTGTGAATCACTTTCCTTGGAGTTTTCTTTTTTGTTTCTTTGCACAATGGAGAGCAGTAACAGGTCATCAAAATCCATTAAGCTGCTGAAACAGCTGGAGCGTTGCACACTTTCTTGGCATCACATTGTTATCGTTATAGTTATTGTTCTTGGTGTGGACAGACCTTGAAACTGTGCTGGTTTAAACTACGTGTATCTAATTAACTGGCAATAAACCGGGTGTATATTTTGTATTAAAAAGTTTAAAGCTCCTGCACATTAATAGTCCACACATGCAGGTGTTTTCACTTGATTGTATGTCCCCTTAATTAGACCTTGTCTTCTCAGTAAAGTTTAGGCATGTAGAAACTACCCTGCCCAACCCTCCTGCCAATAGTTATCATTGAGTTTGGTGACATCATGTGTTTGCCAAGACGTCTGACGAGACGTCTAATCAGCAACAGTGATTGAAAACACCTGTGTGTGTGTACAGAGCCTTTAATTACCAAACTAAGGCTCTCAGATGAATGTAGTGGAGTAAAAAGTACAATATTTCCCTCTGAAATAGTATGAAGTCGCATAAAATGTGTTGTATTGAAGTACAGAACTTTACTTGAGTAAATGTGAAACTCTTTCCTTCCTGTCTGTCCTCAGTCTGATGTCGTCCACCAGAGTGTTTATGATCTCGTTCACATGGACGACAGAGAGATGTTCAGGTGTCAGCTCCACTTCGCCCTCAACCCCAGCGAGAACGACTCGGACATGAGAGCAGGTCTGAATCAACTTCTCAACATCTACCTGTCACAAATATGATACTTGTTTCATTCAGAGGTTGTCTTTACATGTGTGGTTCTTTAAAATGAGGTAACATCCTTCAGGTGAGGAACTGAAATAAAACTAGAAAATCAGAACTGACAAAAACCGCTGCTCATCTCATTGTGGTCAATTAAATCTGACATACAGATTCACACAAAATTTTTAAAACATCTATTTGGGACATTGACATAACTTAAGAATCACTTTCTGGGTGTTTGTCCATGCATTTACTCTCAGTTATACACTTGAGTCACACTTTAATGGGTCACTTAAAGAAGACAAAACATTTGTCACTAGACGTCAGTTTGACATTCATGTGGTTTCTCTGCAGATGGACAGTCTGTCAGTAAAGCTCCGAGCAGCTTGATGCCTCAGTACATCCCTCCAGAGAACTCGTCTTTCCTGGAAAGAAGCTTCTGCTGTCGCCTTCGCTGCCTCCTGGACAACACGTCTGGATTCCTGGTACATAAAGAGAGAATTTGTTCAGTCTGCAGCATAGACTGTATATAGAAGTGGACGGAGCCTTCGTGACGTCATCCATTGGTTTCTGAACACCCGTTTTGAAGCCTCGAGTTTCAGATTTGGCCAGCGCCATTTTCACAGTTTTGAAACCGGAGGTGAATATGATTGGTTGAGACGGTGGAGTAGGGCGGGACCACAGACGGTATAGTCTATGGGAGCGAGTGAGTGGCACTACCATAGGGCACTACGCCTGTCAATCACGAAACCACGCCCCTAACTATGCAGAACTTTAAGCCTTAATATAAAATCAACGAATGGCTTGCATGAAAATTCAAGTCTGGTTCAGTGAACATGGTGGGGGATATTAGCTATTAAGCCCAAAATCGTTTTTTGACACAGGCTATAAATATGTTAATTTCAGCTGTTAAGTTCGGCATTTTAGAACGGGGGTCAATGGGACCGGGCTTCTTTTTGCAGCCAGCTCGCTCGCCCCCTGCTGGATTTCGGTGAGAATACAGCGTTACTGCACTTCCGCATTGGCTTCATTTTTCAGAGCCGGAAGCTCTGTCCACTTCTATATACAGTCTATGGTCTGCAGCCGTGTGAGCAGCTCTGTGAGCAGTGCTTTGAGCTAAATGCTAATATCAGCGTGCTCACATTGGTCAGTGTTTAAATCCACCTGTTTTTATGATAAAAATCTGAGTGGAAACAACAGAAAAGGTCAGAATATTGCAAAAAGGAGTGTCTGAAGTGGGAAAGTTGGTGTATCAATAAAAAGAAAGAATAATAAATGTTGATGTACATGAAAAATGTGACCTAAACATCAACTGAAGAGCTTAAAATATCAGAATAAGTCTCATATTTCCATCATGTATATTTTTTGCACTGTTTGAATTTTGACCAGAGCTCTTTTAACAAGGTATCACGTTGTGCCCTCTTCTTCTACAATGCTGTAATGGCACCTGAGCAGAGACTTAGCGCCACCTACTGTTTATCTCGATGAACCAACACCTAATAAGACAGCGGAGGCTGGAAACATCCATAAAATTTGCATTTTCTTCTGCTGATTTTCTGCAAATTCAGTTAAAATTTGCACCACATTATATCTATTAAACAGGTGTAATGTTTATTAAGTTAGACAAATTAAAGTTTGACCTTTTGATGGCGCTTTATGAAAAGTAAGAGGATCACAAAAGTTATTATGAAAACATCTTAAAAAGACTTTTTTACAGGAATCTGTACCAAATAAAGATGAAGATTTAAAAGTTTTTTGACACATTTTGCCTCCTGCGATATGAAAATCACAGAAACCCATATTGCAGTTTTGATAAAATTTAGATTAATTGTGCAGCCCGAGTCCGTACAAAGTTTTGTGCAAATGAATCCTATAATGGTGGAGATATTTCAGTCTGAACCTAATAAATATACCCTTCGTCTCCGTCCTTTTCAGGCTCTGAACTTCAACGGGCGTCTGAAGTACCTGCACTTGCAGGGAAAGACAGGGGCCGATGGGACGGCGGCTCCTCCTCAGCTGGCTCTGTTCGCCATCGCCACACCTGTGCAGCCTCCGTCAGTCATGGAGATCCGGACCAAGACCCTCATCTTCCAGACTAAACACAGGCTGGACTTCGCTCCTGTGGGCATTGACACCAGGTCGGTGAATCTCTTAATAAATATCTTTTTTTTCACAGCAGGTTGGTGATGAGTTCTGTAACAGTCTGTTCTTGTTTTTGTGTTTCTTTTCAGAGGGAAGCTGGTTTTAGGATATTCAGAGATCGAGTTGGTCACACCAGGATCTGGTTATCAGTTCATCCACGCAGCTGACATGATGTACTGCGCCGACAACCACCTCAAGAGTGAGTTCTCCTAATAAGACACAAGCACTGAACACACTTGTACACTTTCTATTTTTATAAACTTGTCTTACATCAGTCTTTGTCCACCTGCTCTGTCCTCAGTGATAAAGACCGGAGACAGCGGCTTCACGTTCTTCAGGCTGCTGACCAAAACAGGACAGTGGCTGTGGGTTCAGGCCACCGCCAGGATCGTCTTCAAAGGAGAGAAACCGGACTTCATCATCGCTCGTCAGAAAGCCCTCACGTAAGAATCGAAATTTCTTAAAATCTCTCTGAACATTGACCTCTTGCAGATATCTTCACCAGTGCTGTAGTCTTTCCTCCTCTTCACACTGCACATTAAAAGATCTTTTCCAATTTCGCTTCCAGTTTAAATGATGGGGGTCAAAATCCAGACCGGATTTTGTGTTCAGAAGTACGTCTGAAGCTATAATCCTCAGACAAATCAAGTGGACTCTTTCTAGAGTTACAGTCTCTTTAATTCGATGAGTTATTTTGCAAAAACAGATGAACACTGATCCTAAAATGAATAAACCAAAACCGGTTTTATTGATGTCCCCCAGTGCTTAATAAAAAGGCCTGGTTTGTGGCAATAAAAAATAAAATCCCACAAACTGTTTTGATTGATATTTTCTTGAGTGCACCAAAAAATATGATTTAGGAAAATAAATAAAAGTGGAGATTCATTCCTTCTTTTTATTTCTGTCCTTTATTTCTTTCCCAAAGATGGACACAAAGAAAAAATACTAACTCTGGAAGATTTCTGCATGATTGAAACCTTATTCTCTTTTAGCATCAGATCAACTTTGTCCTTGTCTGAACCTCTCCTTAAATGTCCAGCTACAAAAATCCATATGAGAGAGGAGGAGTCAGTCAGAAGTGGAGGAAGAGAGTTAATTGTTGAGTCTTGTTCCCAGCGACATCTTGGGTTGGGAGCCCAATCCGATCCGCCCGCGTTAGAGTCTCATCCTGGCTCTGATTGCTTGTTTTCATTCAGTTGTGGTGGATTCTTGCAAATGCCGTCAGGAGCTCGAGGAGGAGCCTGAGGAGCACTTCTCTGTTTGATGTACTACTGTCAGGATAAAGTGACAGTTTCAGCAAATATAACAAAAAGTTACCTACTAAACCTTGAAGCGTTTGAAAGAACAAAATTAGAATTTTTGGCGTTAATATGAACCTTTTCTTGTTGGTTTTTAATTTTCTTTAGAAATGAGGAAGGAGAGGAGCACTTGCACCAGAGGAGACAGCAGCTGCCCTTCAACCTCGCCACCGGTGAAGGCGTCCTCTACGACACGTCTCTGGAGTTCTCCTTGCCCAGTCCTCCCGGTCCTCCTGGCTCCGCTGCACCGGGGGCCCTCACGGAGCCCTCGACAGAGAAACCTCTGGACCCCGCCTCCATACTGGGATCCCTTCGCCGGCAGGACCACTCTGTCTACGCCCAGCCACAGCAACCCAGTCCGCCGCTCCCAATCTTCCCCCAGATGGACAACATCGACTTGGAGCAGCCCCTTGAACAAGCGTTCCTGGACAGCCGAGCTCTGCTGAGCGTGCCGGGTCAGGTCCAGACGTCGCAGAACAGGTCTGTCGCAGGGGACCTCACATCGGACGCCATGATCGACTCCTTGGAGCAGATTTTGGGAGATATCGGGGATGCAGGGATTGAGGGTCTTGAGGTTGACGAGACGGAGCTGAGGGACTGGGAGAACACCCTCGTCAGGATGAATAACGAGAGGGAGGACGCATCAGGGGAGCTAAATCAAATTCTAGCCAATGACGTGTTCTCGTACGTGGAGGAGGCTCTGAGGAGGGAGACCGGGGGGTTTGTGCAGGGCGCAGATCAGACTGAGGCTCATGTTGCCGGGGCGATTAAGAGTTTATCCATTCAAGGACAGCAGCCAGGGTCTGTGTTTTCAAACAATGAGCAGCCAGTGACATCTGGATTTGCAGAGCAGGCTCTGTTTGGACATGTCCTCGGTGGTGTTGGTGGTTCGACCGGACTAAACGGTGCTTCACAGTGTCGAAACACTCGGCAGGGACACACCTCACGACCGTGGCCTCCGAACGGCAGCAATCACAACTGTGGCAACCAGATGATTTCAACACAATCCTGCAGCGCTGCTCATTCACAGCAGCACTGGCTTCCATCCGTCCAAAACAACATCCACAGCAGCCACCAGTCGGGCTACACGTTCAACCACACTGGTTCACAGCAGACTTACACAGTCCCTTCAGTGTGGCAGCAGCAACAACAGCAGCAGCTGCCGCAAAGTTTTCACCATCACACACTGACACATTCCTCACACACACCAGCTCCGTCATTCCAGCCACAAACGCAGCGATTATCCAGCAGCTGCATGTATGAAAAAAGAGAAGGTCACATACCGAACGCCGCTACTGTTCCTGCCAGACAGAACGGAGGGCCCGCGTGCTCCAGGGGGCCCACACACGCCGCGGGGACGACCGCAAACCCTCCGTTCGCCCTGTCGCACCCAGGTGTGGCGGCTGGCGTCATCAACCAGGGGATGATGCAGGCGTCCGGTACAGATGTGGGAAACATCAGTTTGGTTCGTCTGAGTGGAGACAACAGTCGATCGGCGTATCCTCCAGAAAATGGATCATTACAGTCGTCGTTCTTCTGTTGGAACGGTGAAGCTCAGGTAAATTTTAAGTCCTTTTGATTTAATTTGAGAAGGAGAACAATTGAAAATACGTTAATTTCAAAAACTTGTCTCAGATTTCAGGATTACTGGTGCGAATAGTTCCCAACTTTGTCCAGATGTTTATAATTTGTCCTGGAAAACGCATTATAGAGGCCTCGGGCTTTAATTTCTCTGTTTTAACGAGCCTCTCCTCCATCTCAGCTGTCCTGCAAACATATAGAGCTGTGACGTGAGAGGACTTATTTCAGACGTCCCGTTAACTGTCTGCACGATGTCAAGAGACTGGAGCACCTCCAAGACTTGAATAAACATGAAACTGTCCAGGTTTAATCACCGCTGTGTCAGAAAATATCTGCCTCTTTGATGAACACAGTCTCACATACCTAACAGGACCAGAATCATACACTTATCTCAAGATTACAGTTTGATATTATGCTTTATTTATATTTTTACTTGCTTTTTAAAAACTAGATCGTGTTAAAAAGTTGAATTTCCAAAAACAATGTACATCACATGTCAGTCAGAGTTTCTGAGTTTTATTTCAAAGGAAATATGTGCCTGAAAGTGTGAGCTCACATGTCGTTGAGTCAACGCTGGAAAAGAGACGAGCAGTAAATGTCCGAAACGCTTACATTTATTTAAAGTGAGCAAACAGATGTTAAAATGGAGGCTGGGTGGTCTGGTAGCTCAGCTGGTGTACAGAGGCTGCAGCAACATGTGGCCCTTTCCTGTTATAACTTCTTATTAAAGGCACAAAACCCCCAAAAACATATTCTTAAAAAAAGAAAAAAAAGATTCTGACCAGTCAGAAATGTTCAGAGCTGCAAGCCTCACCCTGAGCAGGACTCCAGAACTTAAGTTAGACCCTGGTCCCTGCCGTGGAAACGTCCCGAGTTCCTACCAAAGGTGCCACGTCCCTGACGAAAGTTCCTGCTGTGGAAACGTATCTTTTTTCAATAGGCTTAGTTTAATATAAGGACTGGAAACAGGGTGGAAAAGCTAGCTAGTATCTTGTTTGTTTTAATCTTTGCAAAAACTAAAGTTTTTGGTTTAATGGGAGGTTTTGTATTTTGATCTGAATACTTTCTCTCCACCACCGGACAGCTCCGGTGAGTCAGCCAGCAGTTCAGAGGGATCCCAATTTAATTACAATTAATTTAATTTAAATGGGACCTGATCTACAATCTGATCCAGATGTAGGTTTTAATTTCTGCTCTTTTCTCCCACAGATCCCCAAAGTTCCCCTGAACGGCGTTGTTGACCCGTTCGCCTTCCCGGCCCTTCCTACTGGGAGCATCAACCTTTCCCAAAACAGCGGCCCATAGCCGCCTGCGCGCGCCGCAATCAGAGACTCTGATTGGACCGACCGATAAGCGCGAGTGCGATGAAAGCACCTCTGAGATTATTCCTGCAGACAAACGAAGACAGGATGAGGAGTTTCCCCTCCCGGGATGCTCAGGATGTTTTATGGATGTTGTGTCTGCTGCGGATCACCAAGAAATACGAACCTCCTCATTTCAAATTAAAAGACAGTCGTAGCTCTTCAAATATTTATCAACAACTTTATAAGCTTTTTATACGTATTCATGCTTCAAGTAACCAACGATGTTGTGAAGTTTCCTGTCAGCTGAGTGGAAGCTGGAACCAACAGGATTTGTTGCAGGTTGGCTTTGCTGCAGAGACCAGAAGAAATCTAATAAAAGAACCTTGTGCTCTTCATATGGAGGACCATTTCACACCAGTTCAACTCTTCCTACTGTGCAGTACAGTGTGAATCTGTGAATCTTTATACGCATCCGCTTCTTAGCAATATCCAGTTCATATGCAGTTTATATCATTGTGCGTCTTTGAGCTGCATTTAGACGTCGAGGAGAACTTTGAAGGTGCAATATGTAAGAGTTTTTGTTTTTAAAAAAAACATGCAAAATGAGCTAAAATTCTCATCAGAATGTGAAGAAATAACAGTTCTGATGTTCTGTCAAAGACGTCCGTGTGTTGTGCTGCAGAGATATCGCTTGAAGTTAGCATGCTAACAGCTAGCTTTGGCTCGTCCTGTCTCGTTACACCGCTTTGTACCTCGGAAAGGCAACAGTGAGTCACTGCAGTGTCCAGTCTGCACTCTGCTAACACTCCCTGGTGCTCACAGCTGACTGAGCCAACTAGCTAACTAACGGCAGCTACAGTTACCAGCAGTTAGCATTTATTATGTGGAGTTTGAATACCTGCCAACACCTTTTTAACCAGGTTTTCTCCCATATTTCATCTCCGCTTTTGTTGTTTTTCTCCTGGGAAATTCACATAATTTGAATGGCTCTTAAACTTTTCACAATCTGTATTTCATGTCAATAGAAAATATACAATTATGTTTTATTTTAACGTCAACTGTTTATACACCATTTACAGATGCTTTACAGTATTCAGCTGTTGACAAATACATGAATAAACACTTAAAAATGTCTTTATATCTGCTTTCGACTACATTATATTGTGAGACGGAAGAGTGTTGGGAATGTGATTGTCAATCAGTGTTTCCCGAAGCCGAAGACGACATCAAGATGTGTTTAAAGGATAAAAAAAGAAGAGTTGGAAAAGAGACGAGCCCTGAGAATCAGACGTCTCCTTCATAAACAAACAGAATATGGGGGTTATAACCGACCTGGTGTGTGGTGTGTTCAGGTCTGTACGGGTGCAGCCTGGTGATGTGTTCAGGTGATTTAATGAAGGTAAACGCAGTGAAACATCACTGTGTGATTCAACAGGTCCAGATCTTACATATTGCACCTTTAAATCAGGTCATAAAGCTCTTTATATTATTCATTTCTTACTCAGAGCTTTAAAGGTAAAAATATAAAGTAAAAGCAGCTTTTTATTATCAGTGAACCCAAACAAAGGCAGTTTGTTTTTTTTATTAGTTTTAAAGGAAAGGTTCAGCTCTGTCTTCGAACAATATTCACATATACATATGAATATTTAAACAGTTTTTTTTCTTGCTGTCATTTTTCCTCCTCTTCATACTGGACTTGTCCTCGTTCTGCGCTAAAATATATTCAAAAGCTTGCAAGAAATAAATACAAGGCTTCGTCATTCTGAGTTAGACAAGTTAGTGCAAAAATCTGTTTTTTAGTTTCTGTCACTGCAGCTCAAGAGGGAAACAAAGTGGGGATTGTTTGCTCTAAAGAATATCTGCTTGTTTTTTTTTACTCAGACTGTTAAATCTTCTTAAGTTTCAGTCTTTTTAAAAGCAGAATTTCCTCTTTGGTATCTGTTGGTATCCTTTTAAACACAGCTCGGCAAGGAGAGGCAAGACGCCAAACCAGGCGTCAAGTAAAGATCTTCTACAGTAAACATCTTTTTAAAGTCTTTTTAATACAAAACTCCCTCGTTGTTTTTTCCCTCCTGAGCTGCAGCAAAACAAACAAAAAGACAAATTTTTGTGCAAAAAATATACGTAACTTTCAAGGAGGTCGACTTGATTCGTCTAACTCAGCCTCATTTTCGCTTCCGTGCATTTTGTGCCTCAAACATTTAATGTCCAGCATGAAGAGAGTTTTTGTTTTTTTCTTTAAAGACGTTGTTTGAATTTTATCCAGCTGTGAAACTACAAAGAGTGAAATGTAGAAACCGATCTGTTCCCAACACTAACGCACCTTCGTTGGAAAGAAATGTGACTTTCAGAGTCATTGTTATATTTAGACTTGCCAATTTTCTGGCAACTTAAAAAGAATATAGTTTTATTCTGTATTGAATAAACGTTTTAGATGTGAAACACACACACATGGCGCAGTGTTAAAATACTGTAAAATCTATTTGTGCAAGACTGTCAGCAAGACAAAAGGTCAAAATACAATAAAACTTTGCTTTTCATCCACACATTTAACATTTATCAGCAGTATATAAACACTGAACACATTTAAGACATTTCTAAACTCTTTGTTTTCTGTAATTACAACTGTGTTATATTATATTATCATGCAACATCTGTTAATACACGAGGAGAAGTTATAATTCCTGACAAAATATGTGATGAATACTTACAGAAAAGTCCCATATAGGTGCTTATCAATACTGGACTGTTTGAATTTAAATGCTCTATTTTAACTCCCCTATTTAAC
>JAJHUR010100423.1:0-20494 GCA_027495735.1 Lutjanus campechanus | reverse complement strand
AGATGTTGGCTCTGTCCAGAGCTCAGAAACTACCCCAGCCTGGAGAGGACACACAGGTAACACACAGAGAGAGAGAGAGAGAGAGAGATGAACCATGGAATACACTACACACAGTTTTTGCAAATCATTGACCATCCCAACTTTTTTGGATTTAGGATGAGTATAATTAGAAACCAGGGTGTGTTTTATCATGATTCTCCCATCACGGCCTCAGAATGAAGTGAGGGGGTTCAGACTGGGAGTTCTGGAACAAAGTTGACACAATCAAACTGGGATAATTTACACACACTGGTACTGTATTCTCTTAAGAAGTGTGTGTGTGTGTTGGTCAGATCGTGGAGCTGCTGGTGCAGAGGGACCGGGAGTTCCAGGAGCTGATGGAGGTGGCTCAGCAGCAGGGGAAGGTGCACCAGGAGATGCAGCTGCTGGAGAAAGAAGTGGAGAAGAGAGACAGCGACATCCAGCAGCTCCAGAAGCAGCTGAAGGAGGCCGAACACATCCTGGTGGGTTTTCAGCCCATCCAGACGAGGGGAAAAACTCATAATATTCAAATTCTACACTGCTGATCTCTCGCAGCCTTTTTAATATCAGTGTGTTACTGTGGGGGGGACTAATGTTGGTTTCATAGAATATTAAATATAAAGTTGGAGTGAGTGATGTATGAAGGTCACAAAAAGCCAGGACACTTCAGATGTTAATTCTTTATCAGTAGAACCTCAGGATGTTTCACTCAGATCATCTCAGCTTCTCCCGTTGATCTAAATCTTCTTCTTCTTGTTGTTTGAAGGCCACAGCAGTTTACCAGGCGAAAGAGAAACTCAAGTCCATCGATAAAGCGAGGAAAGGTGAGCTGACACACCTGAGGACCGCTCAGCTGGTTGTTCTCTGTGGTTCTGTTTGTCCTTGAACTCGTGTTGTTCCTGTGTTCTCTGCAGGAAGCATCTCATCAGAGGAAATCATCAAGTACGCTCACAGGATCAGTGCCAGTAACGCCGTGTGTGCTCCGCTCAACTGGGTCCCAGGTAGGAACCTCAGAGGAACCAGCGGCTCCTTGACGTTCTCATGTTCTCCCTCACTGTTAACACACATTCTGTTCTCAGGTGATCCTCGCAGACCCTACCCCACCGACCTGGAGATGCGCAGTGGGATGCTGGGTCACATGGCCAACCTGCCGACCAATGGCGTGAACGGACACCTGCCAGGTGACGCTCTGGCTGCTGGGAGGCTGCCAGGTGAGTCGGTCCAGATGTTTACAGCTGTTTCAGTCTTCTGAAGCTGATGTTGCTGCTCTCAGTCAGCACTTCTTCACTCAGAGGGCTGAAACAAACACGGATGTCTTTTTCTTTCCCTTTTTACATCAGTTCATTATTTCACATTTCATATTTTCTGGACCAAACAACGTATTGATTAGAGGAATAATTATTGCCAGATTGATCACTAGTTGAAAAATAGGTCCAAACATGTGAAACCAGGTGGAGCACATGCTCAATTAAATATCTATATGTATGCAAAAATATATTATAATACACTACAGACTTTCCAAAATATGAAATATGTGACATCATATGCAAAGATGTTTGTTTTTTTCAAATCACAAATAGAAAAAAATGTATCAGGAGAAAAGCAGGTCAACATGAGTCTAACTGTAAAACTAGTTGGGAACATTTTTATTATTTAAACGAGCCTGATATCATAATTTATAATTAGAATAAATAATTGATGTGAGTAATATAAAAATAACAAATCCATATTTTATGTCAGATGGGCCAGACCTCGCTGAGAGTAGATTTCTGAATGTCTCTGTCTGTCCTCTGATTCCTCAGACGTCCTGACGCCTCACTACCCCTGGCAGTCCTCAGACGTCTCCGTGGGGATGCTGCCTCCTCACCATGGCAACGACTTCAGCCTGGAGCCTCCGGGTCACAACAAGGAGAACGAGGACGACGTGGAGGCCATGTCGACCGACTCGTCCAGCAGCAGCAGTGACTCGGACTGAGTGTGTGTGTGTGTGTGTGTGTGTGTGTGTGTGTGTGAGGTCACCACTGAGCAACATTTGTTCAAATATCTTCACCTTTGGTTTTTTACGCTGCAGCTGATACATGAGGAAGCTTTTTAATTTAAAGGATCGTTCTGTTTTTTTTCTACAGTCAGCGTGGTTCACTTAAAGGGACAGTTCTGATTATTTGAAGTGTGATTGTATGAGGTACTTCTATCTAGATGGAGGTTGACATGCCCCCAGTTTGAAGAAGCAGCAGGAGAACCAGTGCAGGAAACGAAACAATGTCCTGCTGTCGACAGGGTCAGCAGCAACACGCAAGTTAGACACCTAAAATAAAGTCAGTTTAACTTTTCCAGGTAAAGTGGTGAAAATGTTCTAAATATATTGTACAAATGGATAAGTGCTTCTGCAACCCTACTTCAAAAAACCTGAACTGTACCTTTAAGGTAAAACTCAGCGAGCCTGTGGTTCATCTCTCTATTGTGGCCAGACTCTCAGAGGCACTTCTGACTCTCAGTAATGGAACGCCCCCAAAGATCAATACCACTCATATTTGTTTAATAAATGTTGGGCTTCATTCAGACACTGGTTAGCTTAGCTTAGCTTGAAGCCTGGAAACAGGGAAACATTTATTGTCATACAAATAACTGGGAGCAATGATTTAATTTTCTGCTCATTTTATGCCACATTAAAGTAAATCAGTCCCTCCAGGATTCTGCAGGCTGTCTGTGGGATTGTTGTGGCCTAAAGATACAAAAAACAGCACACATCCAAAAATGATGAGTGCTGGATGCTGGACTAAAGAACAGATAGAAAAGTACAAAAACATAAGTCTGCACACCAGAAACTGCTCCTTGATACATAAAGAAAACCTGTGGGGCAGATATGACTTCAATAATAACCTAAACATACAAAACCTGCTCCTGAAATATTCAAAGAAATAACTGACGATGACGCGTCCCACTAATCAAAATGAAGAGTGTAGTCTGGTCTGAGCCTGTTCGTTCAAACAGATTTACAGAGCATCAGCTGAAGGGCACAATGAGATGATTAAATAAGCTTAAAAACGAACCTCAAATCATGGAAAATGATGGAAATGTGACATTTTTATTCAGCTGCAGGGAAATGATTCTAATAATACTCAAAAAAAATCACAATCAGGTGATTTTTATCATAACTACGACAGGTTTTTGTCATGCGACAGACGGTTTCTTGACTTGGCAGCAACAAAGTGACGACAGGACGGAGCTAGGCTAGCTGTTTCCACCTGTTTCCTGTCATTATGCTAAGCTAAGCTAATTGGCTGCTTATTGACTGTACAGACGTGAGAGCAGCAACAGATCAGGTGACTCCTTCAGTTTGTCTGTGTGCAGTTTAAACATAAAAACAACTTCAACCGACAAAAAACACAAAACTCTTCATTCCTGATGAATCTCCTGCTGTAAAAACAGTGTGACTTCCTCCTCCTCTTCCTCCTCTTTCTCTTCCTCCTCCTCCTCTTCCTCCTCTTTCTCTTCCTCCTCCTCCTCCTCCTCCTCCTCCTCTTCCTCCTTGTTGCTCTGTGGTGACTCATGTTTGTGTGTTTGTGTGTTTTAATGTCTCTTATTTGTCGGTTTGTTGCAGCTGTAGTGACGAATGCTGTTAATGGACCTTCTGTGTAAATAAACCTGTAAATACTCAGCCTTGTAAATAAACACTTTTTGTTATAGAAATGTTTGTTTTTGTCAGTTTTGAGAAATGAAACCAGAAACTTCAGACTGTCCTGACGGAGTCAAACAAAACTGTAAAGAAAAATAAATAAACATCAGAATGAATCAACATCAGCCAGTAAAATGAGGATTAAAGCACAGAAGGCTGTGCAGGCTTGGGGAGTAATGGATTACATGTAACAAGATACCAAAAAAATGGTAACTATTCTGTTACAGTTTCAGATAAAAATGTAATCAGATTACAGTTACATTTAGTGTAATGTGGATTATTAGCAGGATTACAGTTTTAAAATAACTGCAGCAGTGTTTTTCTGTGAAACTCCAGCAGTGTTTCATGAACTAAAAAACTAAACTGACCTTCAATCATCATGAGGGCGAGTTTTGTGTGAACTATCCCTTTAAATTGAACTTGGAGAACCCTGGAGGTTCCCCGGGTCAGAGTTTTACTCACACTGTAGTCATGGTTACATCCAAATCCCATTTCTGCCAGTCTGACAGGAAAAAATAAATCCTTATTATTATATTATTATGATGTAAAAATAGTCTCATTTTCAAGTTAAGTTGAAATTTATTTATTTGTATCTTAAAATGATAAATCACAGTTTACCTCAGGAGGCTTATTTTGAAATATTAACTCATCATTTTGAGATTCTGTGTAATTATTTCTAATTATCACGACTGTCAGAGTTTAGTTTCTATCAACATGCAGCTTTTTCTCGTCTGATCACAGTCACATGTTCACACAACACAAGAGAGCAGAGCAGCCTGATACATCTGGAATTTCATTTATGTTGTTTGTTTATCTCATAAGATTTAATATCTGCTGAAAGTTTCAGTTTGTTCTTTTGATTATTTCAGCAGACAGATTTGTTTATCTCGTTCAGTGAACATGCAGCAGACAGGCTGTCTCAGTGTTCTTATATTTACTGTTAAAATAATTTTTTTTTTTTTTACTGTGTTTAAAGACAAATTTCTAAAATAATAAAGTTAGCTTAGTTGTATTAAAACTCTAATAATTGTCACTTATTCTGCAGTGATGATTGTATTTATTTAGGTTAAAGGCCAGAGTGAAGCCATATTTATCCTGAGTCAAGGCCATGACGGTGCTGCCTTCAGGGACTCTGTGTAAACTCCTACGTGGTTGAGGACATGATAACTTATGTAGTGGTGTTTTTTTTATATCATGTTACATAAATACTTTGCTGCAATGTTATGAAGACAAGAGAACAGATTTATCAGACAGATGTTCTAAACTATTTATTTATTTTATAAATAAATATAAATATATTTTTTATATAACAAAAATGATGCGCTTCACTGTTATAAATATAAATCTGGTAAAAGTTGTGTTGCCTTTTAAAATTTCAGTAACCAGAATAAAATTTACCAGTCAAGGCTGAGTAATAACTATGTAATCAGATTACAGTACACAAGGGCTATAACAGCCAAGTTTACATTTGAAAAATAAATGTGTAGTGAGATTACTGTCATGGATTACTTGATTACATCTTTATAATATGTCAATTAAAAAAAAAAGAAGAAGAAACTTTTGAAAAAACAAACAAACTTTCCTTTATTAACCCTGACATAAGTTGCTCCTGTCAGGTTGGCAGTTTTGTTAATGACTTCATTTGTTGTTTTATTGTTATTATTATTGTTACTATAATTTATGGATAATGTAGTTTTAATTCCTTCCTTCTCCTCTTGTGTCACAGGATCAAAGTCCTCCATGAGGCATTAAAACAACAGCAACAACAGGAATGTACACAAAAGAAACAGCATGCAGTATGTTGTAGAACACATACAGTACACTTGTAGTTATCTGACAGACTGTAAATGCATGTTTTACACTGAAAATATTTTGAAATGATTTGAGAGAAAAATGAATATTTGTGGAACCAAGATTTTTGTTCCTGTGTCCATTTGTTCGTATATTATAATGTTTCATTTTGAAGCAATCAAAATAATTCACATTAGATTATATTTTTCGTAATCTAATGACCTACATAACTAATCACATTGTACTGACATGTAATTTGCACTCAGTATCTGACTGCATTTCAAAGTAATCTACTATGATTCTATAATTTCGGACAGCACTTGAATGCAGCATTAGGGAAGCGGACTTTGCGGCTCCCTGCGCATGCGCGTTAATTCCTCCGCTATAGAGGGAAACATGGCGACGTCCCTGATCTGCAGCCGTTTGACGGCTGGTCTGAGAAACTCCGGGGCCAGAAACACTCTG
Source organism: Lutjanus campechanus (assembly GCA_027495735.1). Classification (NCBI taxonomy): domain Eukaryota; kingdom Metazoa; phylum Chordata; class Actinopteri; order Lutjaniformes; family Lutjanidae; genus Lutjanus; species Lutjanus campechanus. The sequence goes on along the minus strand of JAJHUR010100423.1, from coordinate 14,541 downwards.
AGCTCCGCGTCGAAGGTGAGTGTTTTGTCCGCGGGTAGGAGGAGGAGGTGTCCGGCTGTCGGAGGAGGGGTGTGTGACGGTGCTGCTCCTCCTCAGACCACCGCAGTTCCCCCCTAAAACCTGACAGGGTCAAACCTGACATTAGCTTCAGCTCCATAGAGCTCCCTGATGTTGTGGCTAACATGCTAACTAACTGGCAGCTAGCGTTAGCGCGGCGGCTGTCACAGCAGAGACAGCAGCTAGCTAACATGTTAGCCTGTTAGCTTTCAGATCAGTCTGTCTGAGCTGGGTGGTGTTTTAAAGGGTGTGTGTGGAGGTGAATGAGTGACCTCCACCCTCAGCTGCTAGTTAGCTTCACCCTGAGCAGAGCTGCTGCTGGAGGTGCTGCTGCTGCTGCTGCTGAGCTCTGCGCCATCGCATCTGTCCCGCTGTGTCTTCATGGACGAATTATGAGGACTAATCCGCTCAGGGACACAAATAGGAGCTTTCACTGCCGTGACAGACAGAGACAGACCGTCTGTCAACACACAGCAGAGACACCAGGGTGGAGATCAGCAGACATGTTGGACTGATGTTGTGTTCAGGTGTCAGTCAGTCATTAAAACTGTACAAGAACAAACAGGTCATAAACCACAGATCTGTTACTATGACACTCAAGGACATGTCAAGTGTCGTCAGGCAGGTTTCACAAAAGATCATCTCAGGACAAGTCTGCAAAATAAAACTGGATATCTGACATTTTAACTGTTGTAACAACGTGTTGAATGTGTTTTCTTCGTGTCAAATCAAAGCGTTTATTGTCTTATTTGCACAGTGAAAAGCAGCTTTTGGTGGTGATTGGTGATCTTATTTACAATAAGAAGAAGAAGAACTGAATTCATTAGCACATTTTTAAAAAGCTGTTCTATTATACAGTAAAGTGATGTCATGTAAAAGTCTTTGCCTGTTTATGTCCACATTACTGATGATTATTGATCAAAAATCTCATTGTGTTCATATTCTGTAAAAGCACCAGTTGTCGTCCCTGCAGTGTTTTTGGCAATATTGATAAAAAGGTTAAAAAAAAATTGCAGTATTAGATTTTGTCCGACTGTAACAAGGATGCACAATATGTTTTTTAAAATTATTTCAGCTGATAACTGATAACTGATAATTAGCCGCTTCTCATGGCTGATATCTGTTGAAGGGATAATCCGTTCAAAAATATAAAATTCAGTCATGATCTCTTCACCATCATGCTGATTGAAGGTCCGGTTTAGTTTCTTAGTCCACAAAGTTTCTGCCGATGTGATGGAAAAAACAGATACTGTGAGTCATGATTAGAGCAGCAACGATTAATGGATTGATAGATTAGTCGATTTATAGTTTAAACAATTTATCTTTAAAGTCTATTTTTCAAGCAAAAATACCAAATATGAACTGGTTTCACCTCCTCAGACGTGAGGATTTGATGCTTTTTTGGTTAAATACGATAACACTCTGAATGTCTTTGGTTTTTAGACAATTAGTTGAAAACAAACTTTATTTTTATTTATAAAAATATAAAAATGAGAGCCGAACATGTCTTTTTTAAAATGTGATAACATATAGTAATCACTGCCCTTTGATACGTCTAGTTTCTGACATGTTTTGATCATATTATGGGCTGGTTGTTGTGTCAACAGGAAACCACATTGTGATATTTCCTGGTCTGTTGTCCAGCTGACTCAGTTTGAGTTGGTTTGGTTTCACATCCTTGGTGGAGTTTCCTCTGTTGCTCAGGACAGTTTTGTTTTTACTGGACGTGTTTCTCATGTTTCTCTCCTGCAGCTCTGTCAGTTTCACAGATACTGTCCTGCTTCTCTGTGAGACAGAAAATGATTTAGATTCTAATTATGATATATTCCAGATAAAGATTTTCAATAATAGTTTATCTCTTAATGTGTATTTTCTTTTTCACTCTCATTTGAAAATGTATTTAAAGCTTTAATCCATCAGATGTTTTGACCGTTGACGGTCGGTGTTTTCTCTTTTGACGTGATTATTACCAGTTTAATAGTTTTTATTATCAGTGGTGATTCTGACATCAGCCTCTGTTTACTGATGACATGATGGAAAAAAGAGATTATTTCCTGACTTCTTTATTAAAGCAGCGTGTGTTTGTTTGGCTGTAAACTGAGACACCTGTTCACCTGCTGCAGCTGTTCGGTTTGCTGCAGTGTTAAACTGTACGTGCTGTTACCATGGTAACCACTGATGATATTAAAAAAATGTAAATAATAAATAGAAAATAAGCAATGTAGGACTACAGGGACAAAGGAATCAATCAAGACTTGATTTCTGGGGGGAGTTTTTCTTCACCTGATTGAGGGTCTATAGCAGGTGTGTTCAACTGGTGGCCCGTGGACCAAATCCAAACAATTCATCGTAATTTTATTAAAACCGCAGCCTGGTCTGCTGCAATTTTCAAATCACAGAAGCAATATTTGATAAAACCCCCATGTTTGTTTGTAAAGTTATTTGAGAGACGTGCTGGTCACATCAGACTCTGCAGACTGAAGAAAACATCTTTGTACGGCCGCAACTAATGATTAATTTCATATGTCAATCATTTTTAGGATTAATCAATCACTTGTTTCATCCAGAAAATGTTGAAAATGTTGATCCTGTCACAAACTCCTCAGTTCAGATCTTGTGCTCCACATGTTTTGCACCTATTTTCGGACCAAGTTTCTTCTGTAACAACTATCGATTAATCTGTCGATCATTTTCTCTATTAATCAATTAGTTGCTTGGTCCATAAAATGGTGAAAAATGTCTCTCAAAGTCCAAGATGACGTCTTCAAATGTCTTATTTGATCCACAACTCAAAGATCTTCAGTTTCCTGTCAGAGAGGAAAGAAACCAGAAAATATTCACATTTAAGAAACTGAAATCAGAGAATTTGGAAATATTCTTGGAAAAACAACAACAACTGAGTAATCAATTGTCAGAGTAGCTGCCAAGTAATTTAATAGTTGACATTGATTAATCAGCAGTTCTTCATTGTTTGGTACAGATCAACACTAAAGTCAGACCTTTAATGTGTTTTTAAACATAATGATCACATTATTTCAAATCATATCACGACTGTAATATCAATCAAAATAATCACAATTAGATATTTTTTCAGCCCTTTGATCATTTATAAATATGGAAAAATATATATATCATCGTGATTTTATTTAAAGTTAAGTTTATATTGTTTCATCATTTTATTAATAGAGAAATAAGATGGTAAATTTTCAGTGTATTCTTTGGGAACTACAGCTCTGGTTTTAATATAATGATAATAAATCTTTGACTAATGAGCCTGTTTATTGGTTCTGTCTGTTGTTATGAGACACTTATTTTATTAATTTTAGGAGTCAAACTGAATTAAAAAATGTTTTAAATGTAACTTGATGTTAATTAAAACAGAAAACTTCTAATCTTGGATTTCAAAGGTGGATTGTTTTAATAATGTTTCTTTTCCAGTTGTGAAAACTAATAAAATAAAGAAAAAAATTAAAAGTTATGGAGCCATAATTAAATAATACATTTCCTAGAAATGACCCACACATGTTAAGTTTGTGATAATAAGTGTCATTTTCATGCAGATTATAAGATACGTAACCATGAAATCTGGAGGTATTTTGTGGGTCAGACGATGTCGTCCTCTGCACAGATTGTAAACTGTGGTTTGTGATCTTGAGCTTCATAAGTAAAATTTGACTTGCAGCTTCACCCCGTCACTCCTCCTGTTCTTCCTCCTCCTGTCGCTCCAGGTCCTCGGAGGTTCTTCGGGTCTGTTCGGAGGTCATGTGACCCAGGTGCAGCAGCAGAGGAACCTCTCCCTGCACGAGTACATGAGCATCGGGCTGCTGAAAGAGGCCGGCATCTCCGTCCCCGCCGGCATGGTGGCCAGCTCCTCAGAGGAGGCCTACGCTGTGGCCAAGCAGATCGGTGAGCCGCACTCAGCCAATCAGAACACAGAATCATAACATGTTTACCAGGGGGGCGGTTCTCTCCCTCATAACTATATACAGAGGCTTCGATATGATAACTTCAGAACTACACGTCAGAGAGTTTATTACTGAAATAAACACGATTAGACAGAAAGACTCAAGTTCTGCAGTACAGAACATTTTTGACATGAATATAAAGAGAAGTCTGTCTGACACACACACACACACGCACGCACGCACACACACACACACACACACACACACACACACACACACACACGCACACACACACACACAGAGAGACACACACACACACACACAGAGAGACACACACACACACACACACACACACACACACACACGTCCTGGCGCCTCAGTCTGGCAGTTAGTGGGACAAATATGAAAAGCCAACTTTACTAGCATTTATGCATTTTAAAATTATTCAGTGATTTTTACTTTTAAACATTTCACTCTTGATAATTAAAGAAAAGGGAAGAAGACGTGTAGAAAGTGTAACAGACAGTAAACATCAGTAAGTTAAAGGGTGTGAAATGTGTGATGTACAAAAAAAACCTTGATGTCTCACCAGGTGAACACAAAGATTTGTTGTGTTCCTGCTGTACTTCATCACTGATCAAACTCTCCGTCCTTCTTCTAAAATCCAAAAATCTCATCCAAACGTTTGATTTTAGATTTGACGGAGGACAGTAAATCGTGTCGCCGTTGTTGGACATGTTGCTTTTGTTTTTAGTGCGCTAACGTTAAGCTAACGTTACTGTGACACGTCTCACGAGAGTCTCGCACTGATCGTTTGAAGACGTTGTGTGGAAGTCGCAGCACCATCGGCTGGTTCACAGTACTTTTAGATCCAGAGCTCTGTGTATTGATGCGCTCGTATCTTTGACTTTAAAACTGATTCTGAATCATATCAGTGAATATTTACCTGAGAAAAGATTGTCTTTTCCCTGAAGCCAGTGCAGATTTTTAGGTGGTAGTTTTACAGGCTTTTGTGCCTATTTGATTAAAATCAGTGACTCTCTGTTCAAAGATTAAAGAAGAAATGTGAGCAGACATTTAATAACCTTTAATATAACTTGACTTTCTTGTACGAACACGTTTCATTTGTTACCACAAAGGTTTTCAGGCTGGACACAGAAGTGGCTCAGAGGCCTGTTGTCTCGCTGACTCTGTCTCATTCTTGAGTCTCTCCTGACATCTCGTGACCTTTGTGTGAGGAGGTTTTAAACAGCTGAAGCCTGTTCAGTGTGGACACACACACACACACACACACACACACACACACACTCTGTCACTCAGTCTAAACATAGCCTCCTGCTTCAGTGGCATCAGGTGACACTCAGCTTACATAATTCCAGAATAGTAAAAGGTTGCACCGATATTCAACTGTAAAGCCACTGTAACAGTTATTTTTATATCAGTTATAATAATTCTAATAATAATTTAGTTTACTTCAGGGGTCTGTAACTTTTACAGTCAAAAGAGCCATTTCCTGCTTTTTTAATTTGAGATCCACAGCTGATGGAGACTGAAGAAGATGAGCCACTTTTTAAAAACTTGATGCTTAGGGTAGGACATGTTTTTACAGCCGGAGAATCACTTTACACTGTAAAAAATAGTTGAAACAACTCAAAATTTCAAGGCGACATACTGCAGCTCAACTCAGACGAACTTTTTGACTTTTGAAATAAACTGTTTGCAGCCTTGTTGCATTGAGAAAATGAAGCTGCGTCTCACTTGATCTATGAGCCCCGTTAACAGTTTCCTGCTGAGTTTACTGTCTCAGTCGCTAGTTTCAGGTTTTCTTCAACAGGATCTTTTTGGGCTGACATCACGATTACATCATAGTGGAGATCTAAATAAATAAAAGAAATAATGATAATAACATAAAATCACAGCAGTGCAACAAGCTTCAGCTCGTTCAGAATCACAAGTCTGTGTTGTTCAGAGTTAATATCCCAGTGTTTCATGTGTTTCACTGATTGATTTGTGTGTCTGTGTGTGTGTGTTGTAGGTTCAAAGGACCTGGTGGTGAAAGCTCAGGTTCTGGCTGGAGGCAGAGGGAAGGGGACGTTCGAGGGCGGACTGAAGGGAGGAGTCAGGATCGTCTACTCGTAAGTCATCAAACATCAAACTCAGATCTGATCAAACATCCAGAAATGATCCAGTTTTCTGTTTGTTCTACGTCCTCTGTGGTCTGTTGTCCTCTGGAAGTAAAGATGGCCGCCGTGAAGCAAAAACATGATAGAAGACTGTTATAATATAAACTGATCAGATATTTGATGAAAGGAAGACGTAAGATGATCGGTGACAAACTACAGTGAGACACTCACACTTCCTGTACAGACAGGAAGTTAAAAGACAAAATAAAGCAGTAAAAGCACCTCCTTGATGCTGAAAATGAGTTTAATGACACTCAGCAACACAATCACAAAATTGCAGAACTTTCTGCAGAAAGAATCGCCTGCAGAGAAAAAGGATGAGAGCGACAGAAATAAAGTTGAGGCTGAACTTTTGAGTGTCTGAGGTGCTGCAGGCGGCACTCGAGTTCTGCATTAGTTCTAATTGCTGACTGTCTGAAACTGTGAAATGTCACCGACCTGACAAGAATGTCACCAGTGTGGCAGAAACAGGCTGTAAGAAAAAAAAAACCTGAATCTGTATCGACTCCTCCTGTTTGAATCCCAGAAACCAGTTTTTGTTTTATTTTTCTGTCTAAAAGTCTCTCAGATTGTTGATTTATGTCACTTTCTTTGATTTGACTTCATAGATGAGATCATAACAGAGTATATGTGACATCTCCTCTGATCATTTCCCTCTTCCTCCTCCTCCTCCTCTTCCTCCTCCTCCTCCTCCTCTTCCTCCTCTCCAGACCGGAGGAGGCCCGTGACATTTCATCCCAGATGATTGGTCGAAAGCTGTACACCAAGCAGACCGGGGAGGCGGGTCGTATCTGCAACCAGGTGTTCATCTGCGAGCGCAGGTACCCACGCAGAGAGTACTACTTCGCCATCACCATGGAGAGGTCCTACCAGGTGAGGGAACACGTCAGGCTGTGGAACGATTTTAGAACTGTGTTTTCTTTTGGTAAAGTTGTAGTTGTTGGTGTGGACGGTCTAATGTGTTCCAGGGTTAAGGTTCTTTTATACTCTACATTAGATACACATGGATACAGATGGAACCTTCTGTCTGTACTCGGGGTTCACTTCATCTATACGTCTGCACATTTTCTGTAAGTTCACAGATCCGGACCGAGCGGAGCAGCACCTTCGGTAGTCGTTAGCGTTAATCGGCAGCGTAGCCAATAATTCAAGTGAGACACGACAAACAAGTTTTAACAATAAACAAGGAAGTGAAAGAATTAGAATTGAATGACGTCACAGTCGAGCGCCGTCTACAACGCTGCCTCCACTTCTGTCTCTTTCTCACCATGTTGATGATTAAAACCTCCATCGTCACCGTGTTTGTTGGTGTCTCACAGATCTGAACCTTCTGGATCTTCAGCCTCAGAGTTCTGTGGAAGTTCTGGAAATAAATGATAAAAATAGAACCACAGTACTGACCCTTTTTGACCCTTTTTAAAATGACGTGACGTTTGGTTTATACAATAAAAGCAAAAGTTTAAAATCTGAATACAAACTAAGCACTGAGGTAAAACTCACACGATCAACTCTTCACTAAAACAACGACCTGGTTTTAGTTTTTACACTCTGGTCTTTAAATGTTTACATTTGATTTTACATAAAATCTATCATCAAATTACATTAATTCAGAAAAAAATAAAACGAAACTTCTGATTCTGACCTGGTCGAAGAGATAAAACCTCTGACACTTTATTCAGCACGCTGGGACAACAAAGATGAAAAAAGGTTTAAAGAGACAAACTTAAAGTTAAATTCAGGAATCAGAACGAACTGTACGAGTCAAGAATAAGAAGTTTAGGACAAGTTAAGAGAAATAAGCTCGCTGCTCAGGAGGAAACAGTAACGAAAAGTGTTTGTGAAGTCACATATCCTCAACATTATATGAAACTATATGAAACTACATGATCCTCCTGAATGTGGTGATTTAAAGAGTCGTGCAGATTTTTGCTGGTTGTGCAGAACTACACCACTAGATGGCAGCACAGCACTGAAGATGATGATGATGATGATGATGATGATGATGATGAGGACAGACCTCAGCAGTCTGAGGTCTCTGTTCTTTATGTTACCTGCAAATGAACAAGCAAGACGATCGAGTTCACAGGTTTGATCCCTTCGTGTCTCCTCATGTCCAGGTCGTCGGTGTGGTAAAAAGACTTTAAAGTCAGTTTGCTTTGAGGAAACTTGCAGCTCTTTGGTGTAGAAGAACGTTTCTCAGTCCAGATCTCAAACAAACATAAAAATGATTCATGAAACATCCTGAAAATCAAAGTGTCTCCTGACTGGAGAAATACAGAGTTAAGATAAAATATCCCTTTATTAGTCCCACAAAGGAGAAATGTAGTGTTACAGCAGTGAAGTGGGGAGAAAAATATAAAGACACATCAATGAAAAATGTAAAAATATAAATAAGAGGACATATAAAAATATGAATAATTTAAAGAGGGAAATCTAAAAACAGGAACAGACTCAGCAGTTATATTTCACATAGAATGAAGATGATGATAACAGACCTGATTATTACAAACAAAAATCACCAGATTTTTCACATTAAAGTGTTGAATATTACACAGTGAAATAAAACATTAAAAACTTACCTGTGTGAAATAAGTGACATAAAAAAACCTTCAGGAGAGAAAGTCACAAACATTTTAGTGATAAAAGTCTGAAAGGAAACTGCTGCAATAAATAAAGACGGATGGACGGACGAGACAAAACAAGACGGATGGAAACAAGAAAAGAATGAAAATTAGATCATTATCGTGCATTAAAGTTTCCTTTGTCATACAGAAAACAAGATGATGATGATCCTCCTCAGAGACGTGTCCTCTAACTGTTCATCTTCACTCCTGCAGCAGAGAAAAGACAGAAAGTGTCCTCAGGTGGGAGTTAACCTGTGGAACAAAACCTTTGATTAAACAGGGGACAGTCGGTGTGATCTGAAGTGTCTCCTCCTCCTCCAACGTCCCGACACATGAAGGCTGGAGAAACTCAGTGAAACTCACTTCTAATCAAAACCATCACGATCCAAACTTTAAACATGACAGCTGTTATTATTTATTTCTGTTCCACAGAGAGACGTGCAGGAGCAGCGAGACCATTAAAAGGGATCGTTCAGAGTCGTGTGCAGCATTTATTTGTTTTACACAAACTAAAACTTCAGACATTTATTCCTCCAGACCACATCATCAGGTGGATTTCAGCTCTTACTGTATTTCTGTGACTGTGATTGATTAAATCAAAGTGAGTCAATACTTGGTGAGGCTCATTTCCAAAAATTACTTTAGTAACATTGCAGCTGTACAGTAAATACACTTAATGTTAGAGCTGCACAATTAATCAAAATCTTATCAAAATCACATTCTGGCTTTGTGCAGTTTTCAGATCGGAGGAGGTTCAATATATATACAGTGTATATATATATATATATATATATATATATATATATAGATGGTTCAAGACAAAATGTGACAAAAATCTTTGAAATGACTGAATGTGGTGAAGCAGAGAACAACAGTCATTTTAACATGATGTAAAAATGATCATAACCTCTAATATCACACATACATACAACATATCACAATTTTACTAAATCAGTCAAAATAATTCAGAAGGAACGTTTAACTGTGAAATACAGATTAATAATTGTTTTCCTATTAAATGTCAGAAAATGTCTTGTTTTGTCCACAACTCAAAGATCTTCAGTTTCCTGTCAGAGAGGAAAGAAACCAGAAAATATTCACATTTCAGAAGCTGAAATCAGAGAATTTAGACTTTTATGTTGTGAATTCCTCATTTTTAGACGTTTTCTCTCCACAAGTCCACAAGAGAAAAGACGATTATTAAAAGATCCGTTCTGGGACTTTATGAATCGATGTCAGACTACGCAAAGGAAATCTTTTTTTTAACCCAGCCTGAGTATTTCTGATGATGTTTGTTTTATGTTGAAAACTGAAGGCAAATCTTTGTTCATTTGTTTGTGGATAATAAAGTTTTCGTCTTCGTATTCTTCCCAGCTCGTCCCCTCGTCCTTCACACATTCATCATGTTTTTATTCATTAACTGGTCACAGTTTTTGTCATCAGAAATAAAATGTATTCAGTAATCATCTCTTTTTGTCATCACATTGTATCTTACAGACCAAAGAAATCAAACTTCCACAGATTTTCTAACTGAAATATTTCTTTGCACTCTGAGCATTAAAGTCCCTCTCGTGTCCCCGCAGGGCCCCGTCCTGATTGGCAGCTCGCAGGGGGGCGTGAACATCGAAGATGTTGCGGCGGAAAACCCAGACGCCATTGTGAAGGAGCCCATCGACATCGTGGAGGGCATTAAGATGGAGCAGGCTGTCAAGGTACGATCGATACGAGAGAGAAGGAGTCACAACACAGACGGTGTGGACGGTGGGAGAGATCCAACAACAGCGTGTGTCTGTGTGTGTGTCTGTGTGTGTGTGTGTGTGTGTGTGTGTGTGTGTGTGTGTGTGTGTGTGTGTGTGTGTGTGTGTGTGTGTGTGTGTGTGTGTGTGTGTGTGTGTGTGTGTGTGTGTGTGTGTGTGTGTGTGTGTGTGTGTGTGTGTCTAAATCACACGGGGCTGACTTTAGTCTCAGAAGGAAAACTAGTTTCTTCAGGTGTTCTGCAGGTCCAGTCTGTTTATAAATCAGCTCCCACCTGTTGAGGTTTTTTTACATCCTGAAGAAAAGAAAGTTGATAAAATCCAAAACTGATGATTTGGTGTCCAGTCAAACTCACAGATGTTTTTTTTCCTAAACAATAATTAGTTGTAATCAGTCTTCAGATCTTTGTTTTCTGACTGAGTCTGATGTTTGGTTTGACGGAGGAGGATGTGACACATACGACAAACGTCGTCTGAGCTGCTTTTTATTCAGAGGCGACAGTTTGTCTGGAGCTTTTTTCACAGAACAAATAATGTTGTTTCAGTTTGGTACCAGAGTTATATTTGTGATCACACGTGACCTCAGTTTGAGGACGTGGTCTCCTGTTGTCCGTCCTGTCCTTTAACTCGTCTCCCTTCACACTTCAGTCCTGCAGTTTTTCTTCTCTGAACAGGAAGGTCACAACAATAATCTCCATAATCAAATCAGTTTTAGTTTCCTTTATTCTCTCATTTTTCTCTGAATATTGTTGTAAATCTGCCGTCTTCCTCTCCTCTCTTTATTTCCACTCGTCTTCGTCCTTTGTCCTCTTCATCTCCTCTGAGTTTCAGTATAATTTCGCAGCGGGTCTCTCTGGATATTGAACATGTCGGTTGTCATAGTGAGAGCAGCGGCTCAATATATTTGACAGAAGAGGTTCTGATTGCAGGACCGTCAGAGTCGACTGAGCTCCATCGATGTTCCTTCACTGCTTTGTTTGTGTCTGTCCACTGAGAACGTGTCGGTGAAACTGCCTGAGTGACATTTATTAAAAAACAGCAGCTGCTCTTTTCTTTTAAGTTCAGATTCTTTCTTTATGCTGATTTAAAACTGTGGGAGGTAGAAATAGTTTAAATCAAAGGACTGATGGTTGGATTTGATGGTTTTAGTGTCTGTTTCAAGTATCTGAACAATAATTCTGCTGTCAGATTAAAACTGAGAGTTAAGATCCACCTCAGTTTGTTTCACTGCAGACTTGTTACACCAAGTTTCACCACGTCACATGAAATCATCATCATCCTCCCTCATAATCTTAATAACATCCTGTAATGTGTGATGCGCTATGATTTTCAAATCTTCAGTTGTTTAGGATTTTAAAAGTCCTGGCAGTAACCATGAGCCTTTTTGGAGAAAAAGTTTTGTAATAGTTTTATTAAACGTAATTAATATATATATAATTTAATTTTCCACTAAAGAAAAGTTTCATCATTTATTAAAGTTATAATATAGTTATAGTTGTTAGAAAGACAGCTGGAATCAGCCAAGAAAATTGCAGCTGGTGCATCTCTGATATTCATCAAACTTTTCTAAAACATCACTCTTGTCTTGTTTATTTTGTTTGTCGTCATATTTCGTCTTTTTCATTTTTGTGTCGTATCACATCTTTTTTCATCTTGTTACGTCTTTTTAGTCTTTTTACTTCATTTTTTCTCGTTTTCAGCGGCTCTTTTTTTTTAGTGAACATGACGAGTATATGAACACAACCACGTTTTTTAACTGTCAAGATTATGACTTTAAGTAATTGAGGATGAAAATAATCAGTAGTTGCATCTCTGATTTTGTTATTGTAAATTTCTTCAGTTATGTTTGTGAACACTGTTTCTTGGTGTGTTTTACTTTGTTATCGATTAGTTTCTCAGTAATCATGATTTGTTGCTGTCGGGCTCTGACATTCATATTGATGAGACGTTCTGTTGTCGTTGCAGGTTGCTAAGAAGATGGGGTTCCCCCCGGCGCTGGTCAACGAGGCGGCGGAGAACATGATCAAACTGTACAACCTGTTCATCAAGTACGACGCCTCCATGGTCGAGATCAACCCCATGGTGGAGGACTCCTCTGGCATCGGTACACACACACACCACGCACACACCACGCACACACACACACCACACACACACACACACCACATACACACACACACACACACACCACGCACACACACACACACACCACGCACACACACACACACACACACACACACACACACACACACACACACACACACACACACCGTATTTTCATCATTTAGTACATTTATCTGGGTTTTGTGCAGCAGATAATATTCGAGTTTTTAAATGTTAACAGCAGAAATTCAGATCGATCAGATCAGATCGTCCTCATGTACAGAAAGATTAAAAAACAAAAAAGCTTTAAACTTTAAGTTGAGTCTGTGTTTGAGCTCCGACTCTCTCAGATCAATAAGTTTCAATAAGTCTCTTTCACTAAAATAAAAACAAAATTAGACACCTAACCTCCAGGCTCACTCAGGCTTCAGACCCGTGTTACCATGGTAACAACCAGAGCCACTGATCAGCAGCACCCAACAAGAAGAAAGAGGGAAAACATGGCCCATCATTTCTGATTTCTTGGCACGTTGTAGCATCTTCTCTTCTTCTTCTTCTTCTTCTTCTCTCAGCGGTTTTTTACAGTAAACTTTCACTCTTCACTAAACTTTCCAGATAAAATGTCCTTATAACCTCCAAAACACACATTTTCTGTTTGGAGCTGAGCAGTCACTCAGTCGGCCTTTTTTAAAATAATTATTCCAGTAGTTTACCCAGAATTCATTGTGCCTGAGTCCTGCTGAGGACAGTGTCTCTGCTGACGGCTGCTAGAAGTTAATCTTCTCATTTATCTTCTCATCAACAGTGATGTGCATGGACGCCAAGATCAACTTTGACTCCAACGCAGAGTACCGTCAGAAGAAGGTGTTCGACATGCAGGACTGGACCCAGGAGGACCCCCGAGACCGGCAGGCTGCCAAGGCCGACCTCAACTACATTGGACTGGACGGAACCATCGGCTGTCTGGGTCAGTGGCGTGTTACCTGAGAAAAGTCACTCATTTATAAAAAGATGAATGAGAGTTAAAGAGCGTTGTTTGAACATCAGAGGTCTGCTGAAAAGGGAGGAAATAAAACGACGGATGTTTTTGTTATTTCCAGTAAACGGAGCCGGTCTGGCCATGGCCACCATGGACATCATCAAGCTGCACGGCGGCACGCCTGCTAACTTCCTGGATGTAGGAGGAGGAGCCACAGCTCATCAGGTGACCGAGGCCTTCAAACTCATCACCTCAGACAGGAAGGTAAGAACACACCTGCTGCAGGTTCCACACAGACTGTTAGAACCTGATGTTTGTTGTTGATGCTGACTCGTTGGAACATCAGTAAATATTGTGTTTGGTTTTGTTTTTTTGTAAATTCAACGTCCTCTTACTTCCAGAGAGCGTTCCACAAGAACCACCACACAAACATGAGTCCTTCACTCCACCCTCATACATACACCCGAGTAAACAAACCAGAGAAGCCAGCAAAAGAACAAACATACAAACAAAATAAGATTTAAAAACGTTGACTCAAGGCTGCACTGAAAACAAAGAAAAACACAAACTGTGACTGAAGTGCAGTGAACAGTAAATTAATGTGTCATTTATCTTGTATCTGTATCTGTAAACATCCAGAGATGAGAGAGTCAGTTGTTTTATACACAGTTTGTTGTTGTTTGTGTGTCGCCATGGTGACGGCGTCTCAGGTTCAGGCCATCCTGGTCAACATCTTCGGAGGCATCATGAGGTGTGACGTCATCGCTCAGGGCATCATCATGGCTGTGAGAGACCTGGACCTCAAGATCCCCATCGTAGTGCGGTTACAAGGTAACACACACACACACGCACACACACACGCACACACACACACACACACACACACACACACACACACACACACACACACACACACCTCTCTCATATAAACACACA